>CAUYPK010049226.1:0-80722 GCA_963574355.1 Loris lydekkerianus | reverse complement strand
ACAGGCACCCGCCACAACAGCCAGGTATTTTTAGAGATGAGGTCTCGCTCTGGCTCAGGCTGGTCTTGAACCTGTGAGCTCTGGCAATCTACCTGCCTTGGCCTCCCAGAGTGCTAGGATTATAGGTGTGAGCCACTGTGCCCGCCCCCATCCCCTGCTAATTTCTTAATGTTTTGTAGAGACAGGGTCTCCTTATATGCTGCTCAGGCTGGTTTCAACCTCCTGTCTTCAAATTATCCTCTAGCCTCAGTCTCCCAAAGTACTGGGATTGCCGGCAAGAGCCACTGTGGCTGGCCATAAATTCCATATTTAAAAAAAATTAGTCTAGGTCAGGCATTGTGACTCATGCCTATAATCCTAGCCCAGACGTCCTCAAACTTTTTAAACAGGAGGCCAATTCACTGTCCCTCAGACCGTTGGGGAGCCGGAGTATAGTTAAAAAAAAACAAAAAACTATGAACAAATTTCTATGCACACTGCACATATCTTATTTTGAAGTAAAAAAACAAAACAGGAACAAATACAATTACACCGCTACATGTGGCCCGCAGGCCGCAGTTTGAGGACTCCGTCCTAGACCTCTGGGAGGCTGTGGTGGGAGGATCACTTAAGCTCAGGAGTTTGAGCCTGAGCAGGAGTGAGAGCCTGTCTCTATTAAAAATAGAAAAATTATCTGGGCCTTATGGCGGGCACCTGTAGTCCCAGCTACTCAGGAGGCTGAGGCAGGAGGATTGCTTGAACCCAGGAGCCTGAGGTTGCTGTGAGCTAGACTGATGCCACTTCACTCTAGCCTGGGCAACAGAGTGAGACTCTGAAAAAAAAAACATTAGCCTTACCACACCTTCAGTTTTCTTTTTGTTTTGTTTGTTTGAGATAGAGTTTTACTTTGTCACCCTGGGTAGAATGGCGTGATGTCATAGCTCACAGCAGCCTCAAACTCCTGGGCTCAAGAGATGCTCTTGCCTCAGCCTCCCAGTTAGCTGAGACTACAGGCGCCGGCCACCACGCCCAGCTATTTTTTAGAGACAAGGTCTCACTCTTCCTCAGGCTGGTCTTGAACTCGTGAGCTAAAGCAATCCACCTGCCTCGGCCTCCCAGAGTGCTAGGATCACAGGCCTGAGTCACTGTGCTTGGCCTGGCCATATTTTCAGTTTCCATGTGACTTTATATGATCCTACCCTAGCCTTCCTCTGTCTGAAACTCATACCAGCTGAGAAAGTTTGTTCAAGTAATTTAACCTCTCCATTAACCTCTCCATTCCTTCATCTGTAAAAATGAGAATAAAAAAAGAAAAAGTAAAAAAATAACAATCACAATAGTACGTATCTTGTGGGTTTTTGAAAGCCTTCTGTGAATTATACTCATCAAACACCAAGGACCGCGCCTGGCAGTTAGTGACTTGCTGCCATTTTTGTGGTTATTAGTGTGTCATTATGATGACTGTTGTGATTGTCCTCCTGCCTTCTGCTGCTTGTCTTTCTAACTTCTACTCCTTCTCCTGTTCTGAAAGTTGGAACCATTCTTGGAGTACAGAACTCCCCCCCTCTCCAGCAGTCCTCAGGAGTGGACATCCTTATCGTCCTTTGCAGGGGTGGGAAGGGAGGCGTATGGGAGTACATGTTCTTCCCCAGTGCCCAGATTGGGAAATGAGCACCAGGTGCAGCTGACTCTGAAGCCTGAGCTCTGAGTCAGCTGTACCCTCCATCTCCTGCCATCTCCACGCTGATGATCCCAGATCTGCAACCAGTATCTGCTGCTCCTCGCTGTGGTTCCTTCTCAGTGGCTCCTCATGACAGAAGATGCCAAAAAAAAGCATACACATTTCAAGATAGGAAAAAACTGTATTAAAATTGTAATATTTGGCCTTGCATGGTGGCTCATGCCTGTAATCCCAGCACTCTGGGAGACTGAGGCAGATGGATTGCTTGAGCTCAGGAGTTTGAGACCAGCCTGAGCAAGAGCAAGACCCCGACTCTACTAAAAATAGAAAAACTAGCCAGGCATAGTGGTGCATGCCTGCAGTCCCAGCTACTCAGGAGGCTGAGGCAGAAGGATAGCTTTGAGCCGAGGAGTAGTTTGAGGTTGCTATGAATATGATGCCATAGCACTCTACCAGAGTGACAGAATGAGACTGTCTCAAAAAAAAAAAAAAAAGAAAGAAAAGGATGGCACCTGTGGCTCAAAGGAGTAGGGGTTCAAACCTACTCCTTTCCCAGAAACTGCAAAAAAAAAGGAAGAAAAGAAAAGAAAAAGAAAAACTTGGGGCCGGGCATGGTGTCTCTTGCTTGTAATCCCAGAACTCTGGGAGACGGAGGAGGGTAGATCACCTGAAATCATGAGTTGAGACCAGTCTTGGCTAGAGTGAGACCCTGTCTCTACAAATAGCCAGGCATTGTGGCGAGTGCCTGTAGTCCCAGCCACTTGGGAGGCTGGGGCAAGAGAATCGCTTGAGCCCAGGAGTCTAAGGTTGCTGTGAGCTATGACGCCATAGCACTCTACTGAGGGTGACAAAGTGAGATTCTGTCTCAAAAAAAAACCAATTGTAATACTCAAGTCACTTTTTTTCTTTAGGTGGCAGTGATGGGAATCAAGTTGTGTTTGAATTCTGCAATTACAAAAGGTGCTTGAATGTGACTTGTATTCATCTTTTGTTATTGGTGTATATTAATACAGTTTATTTTCCTTTCTTAAAATGTGTATACATTTTTGGCACCCTGTCTGTATCTCCCATCCTCTCCTTCCATCTCAACTTGCTTCTCTTTCCATGGGCCTCTTTTCATGTCTGACCTCACATTTCCCCACACCCTAGGCCAAACAGCTGGGCATCCCCCAGCCTCCTCCCCACCTCTCTCTTCTCTCTAGTCATTCTGGTCGGCTGACTGCATTCTCTGAGCACCTCTCTCATATTTTTCTCTCCATCTTCTCTGAACTGAATTTTAAGACCTTCTCCCCTTTCTCACCTGGATGATGTAGTTGGCTTCCTCCCAAAAAGTCTGACTTTGATCTGCACCCGGCCGCCAGAGAAATCTTTCCAATAAGTAAATCGGACTGGGTCTCACCCCTGCTTAAAATGTTTCAGTGGCTTCCTGCTGTCTAAACAGCTCTGAAAAGGTCCTGAGCAAGACTTTGCAAAACAAGCGTCCTGTGTAATAGCCGAGCATTGTGGTGGACGCCTGTAGCTACTCGGGAGGCTGAGGCAAGTGAATAGCCTAAGCCCAGGAGTTGGAGGTTGCTGTGAGCTGTGTGATGCCACAGCACTCTACTGAGGGTGATAGAGTGTGACTGTCTCTACAAAAATAAAAATAAAAAAATAAAAAAACCCCAAGTGTCCTGTGGACAAAATGTTTAGGAAACACAGCTCACTCTTCCTCCTTAAAGAAACACTCTACAGGCAGTGCCGGAAGCTCAGTGGGTAGGGCGCCAGCCACATACACCCAGGCTGGAGGGTTCGAACCTGGCCAGGGCCAGCTAAACAGTGACAACTGTAACAAAAAAAGAGCTGGGCGTTGTGGTGGGCACCTATAGTCCCAGCGACTTTGGGAAGCCAAAGAGTTTCAGGCTGCTGTGAGCTGTGATGCCATAACACTTCACCCAGGACGACATAGTAAGACTCTGTCTCAAGAAAAAAAAAAAAAAAGAATCACTCTACACAGGAACATAATAAAGGTTGCAAGAGGGGCTATAGTGAAGAATTTTGTTTAGATTTGTTTGAATCACTGGCTCCTGGTCTTACTTAATACAGAATTCTTTTTCCACATCCTCCTATTAATGAGAATCATGCTCTGAGGAATGTCACCTCAGAAATGTCACCTGGCAGGATCAGTTTCAAGTTCTTTAGCATGATATGATATAAACATAGGGCTCACTTTTCACCACTCCCCTCCTTTTCTTACCTTCACCCCAAATTATCTGCATTTCCCCCCTTTGGGTAGGTTTGCACCTCCATGGTAGTCCTGTTCCTTGACAGCCCTTGTTTTTACTTCCTAAAGGACAAATCTCTACTAATTCTTCAAGAGTCAGCACCAATGGCACCTCCTTTGTGAATCCTTTCACTCCTTCTTTTTTGGATCTACTACTGCATGGCCTTGTAGTTGTCAGCCTTTGCCTTTTCCTGGGTCTGTTTGTTCCACTGAAAGATGAGTTCCTTTGCAGAGCAGCCCAGCGCAGGGCTCACACTGCTTGTGGTGCCCGGCAGGAGCTCAGTGAGTGTTGGAAGGAATGAGATGAACGTTCTGAGACTTGGTGCTGGGATGAAAGACCACGCTACTTCAAAGGGTGGTTCAAAGCCAGAGTCTCTCAACCTTGGTGCCTTTGACATTTTGAACCAAATATGTGTCCTATGCATTGCAGGATCTTTAGCAGCGTCCGTGGCCTCTACCCCATTAATGCCAGTAGCAGCCCCTCTCCCCAGGTGTGATAATCGTCTCTAGGCATTGCCCAATGTCCCCTGGGGAGGAGCAAAATCATCCCCAGTTGAGACCATTGTTCTAGTCATTGTTTATTCCAGTTGCCTTTCCACCTCTGGGTAGGTGGCTCTTTTCCCAGCTTAATGCTTTACCCCTCTTGTCCTTAAAACTTTTTCAACTTTCTTGGGGATAAAAAAACAACAGCTACAAGAAAAACTGACCTTCCGTGCCTGAGGCTGAATTTTTCTTGCTCTGGGGAGAGTAGGGGTAAGTTCCAGTTTCAGTTGCTCCTTTGGGTATGGTGGGGCAAGCCTAGAGGATGAGCCTGTGTTGTGCCTGGAGTTAGGGAGGCACGTGGGACCAACCCATGGGTGATCTTGCTCCAGGCATCTGTACTAGTTCTCTGGGGAGAAGGTACTGGGAACATTTATAAAGCAGCCTTGCAGAGAGCTGCCTGTGCTTTCTGAGAAGCACTTTCCTCCAATAGAAGGAAACTCCAGCCTACTCACATCCTGTCTGTGTGGGAGCTTGGAAAGATGGGCTCTCTGCTTCAGCCGACTTCTCACCCTGGCTTCACCCTTTGCAGTCAGTTCTGAGGGGAGCCAGACCTGCTCCAAGGGCTGTGAGCTCTGCTCAGAGGTCAACGGCTGTCTCAAGTGCTCGCCCAAGCTGTTCATCCTGCTGGAGAGGAACGACATCCGCCAGGTGGGCGTCTGCCTGCCGTCCTGCCCTCCTGGATTCTTCGACGCCCGCAACCCCGACATGAACAAGTGCATAAGTGAGTTGTGGCCAGGGCTGCGGAGGACACAGGCTCTGGATGGGGGAGGGTGCGTTGAACCATTTGTACTCAGTTGACAAGAGGAGTTGAGGGGGCGCTGAGGGGAGGAGAAGAGGCTCCCAAATGCAAGTATTTCACCCATGCTTCCTACCCAGTGTGTCCACACCACAAACCCGCTCCTCCCTCTGAACCTGCATCTACTGGTACTCCTGCAGGTCACTATCTCATGTCCCAACCCGTCACCCAAGCCGCAGCCTTCACCTGTGCGGCCAGCTCATCCACCCAATCACCATCATCGCCTTTCCCTTCTCACTGCTGCTGTCTTACCCAGCTTCCCATCACAGCTCTCCTGGACCATTGCAATAGCCTTTCAACTGACCTCTGGCCCTCCAGAGATCCAGAGATCTCTGAAATCCTCCCACTGCACTGCAGCCAGAAAGATGCTTCTCAGACACACAACCTATCCCAACACACTTCTTAAAAAGCGCTATTGGTGCCACACTGCGGGGAAAGGCATGTCCTGTCAGCACGCTCTCCCACCCTCTCCTCCCCCTGGTCTTCTGGCTCTATTTTTCCATGCCAGCCGCAGCTCCACATGCTCCAAGGCACGTGCTATTGTATCTGCATCCCATCTCTGTAGCTGCAGCTGTGACACACTGGGGGCCACACAGAGAACGCACTCAAGGGAACAATGCCAACACTCCCTCCTGTTCAGCACCTTGCAGTTTAGAGTGTGTTTCCAGATCTCATATCAGCTGAGTCTCACAACCATCTTTGGAAGGAGACAGTAGAAAAGTGGTGGTACCCTTCTTAGAGCTGACAATATCAAGGCCCAAGGGGAAATGACTGGCCCAGGGTTGTGGCCTGAGCTCTGGCATCAACTCTGCTACTCAGCCTTGCATGACCTTGAGCATGTCTCAGCTTCTCAACACTTCACCTTTAAGATGGGAATATGAGTTCGTACCCCCTGGGTTGTTGTGAGATGCACACTGTCTGGCACTTAATAAATGGTAGCTGCTATTGTTCTTATTTTTTGGTCTTATTTTACTGTCATCCAAGCCTAGGATCAAAGAGTCAAGGCGGGGAGGAGGGGGGTGAGACAGAGATAAAGCACAGAGGCCAGGAGGTACAAAGAGGGTGGGGAGTTTATGAGGACAGGGGATCCTGGGAGCTGCCCTATTGGTCCTCCGGATATTTGGGGTAGGGAGTTCGTGGCTGTGCCCACTCCTGGGAAACTGCCAGCCTGGGCTTCAGGTGCCAGAGACCAGGAAGAAGTCAGCCCTGCCCATACTCTGGGAAGGGAGAGGTTGTGAAAGACGCTGCCTGCTTCCAGCCAAGCCCTGCACGGCCCACCCTCCCCCTATTCCCACAGAGGAGAGAGCCGGTAGGAGGGAACTAGGGAGGGACCCAGGAGTCCAACCAAGGTGGTTCCTGGAACTCAACCTTGTACAAGGAGAGGAATTTGCCCTGGGATTGCTCCCACTCTTCCAAGCAGATTCCTTCTGCCTCAAGCAGGACAAAACCAGGGTTTGGGGGAAGAGGGGACCACATGGCCATTCTCTGGGAGTCATTTGATTTCTGTTCAACTCTGATTAGGGTGGCCCTTGAGATGCTATGAAATACTGAAACATTCCTCTCTCACACTGCCAAGCCCTGAGGACCTCACCTTCCTCCTCTCTGGGGCTCAACCTTGGGCTCCAGGGTCTGAGACTGGGTTCAGGTTGAGTCGGCTGATGGCAACAAGTGTCCCAACTGACCTCAAGGGTGGCTGCTTCAGCCCCTCCCCCGCCTGCCCTCCCCTCCCCTCTCCATGTGTGTGGGTGTGGATGGAGGGAATTGGGGCTGAGGAGGGAAGGGGGAATGTCCTCTCCAGGCTGGCCAGAGGCCCCCAATCCATTCTCTCGTCAGAATGCAAGATTGAGCACTGTGAGGCCTGCTTCAGCCACAACTTCTGCACCAAGTGTAAGGACAGCTTGTACTTGCACAAGGGCCGCTGCTACCCAGTGTGTCCCAAGGGCTTCGCAGCTGCCAATGGCACCATGGAGTGCAGCAGTCCTGGTAAGCTATGGTGGGCACTGCAGGCAGAAGGTACAGGATCCCAGGAGGAGGGGCAGGGTGGGGTCTGGCCAGGGTTTGTGTGGCCAGAGGCACGGTGCTAGGAGAGCTTACCCCACCACTACCTGTTCCAGGTTCTCTAAGGAGTTTTCTGCCCTCTGGACTAAAGCTGTGCAGAGGGCAGGTGGGGAAGGTTCCCCTGGGGGATTCCAGGGCATGGGAGGGGATGCAACCCCCTCCACTTCATCCTTCTCTCTTTCCTTTCCCTTGCTGCCAGCACAATGTGAAATGAGTGAGTGGTCCCCATGGGGGCTCTGCTCCAAGAAGAACAAGCTCTGTGGTTTCCGGAGGGGCTTCCAGGAGCGGACACGCAGGGTGCTCCACGGTGCTGGGGGGGACCAGGCCCCCTGCACCGACACCCAGGAGACCCGGAGGTGCACAGTGCAGAGGATACCATGTCCTGAGGGTGAGCTGCAGCCGGGGGTCAGGGCTTAGGTGCTAACCACGGCAGGTCTCATCACCTCTGCTCAGGAGAGGGTCTTAGGGCAAGGCCAGACAGAGTGTCAGCTCGAGACCTCATGCCCCTATACCGTTTTAGCTAAGTGCCATGGCCTGGTAGAGTGAAGCCTCAGAGCTCCCTGTGCTGGAAGCCACAAGCTCCTATGAGCAATATCTCTGTAGTTTCTGCACTTCTTCTGAGCCAGTGGATGTTCACTCTAAGAGGACCCCCACAGTCAGATGTGAGGAGTGGAAAGGGGTGCTAATATCAGAGAGGTGTAGTGATTGCACCAAGGTCACACAGCCTTCCGTTGGCAGTGAGGTGCTGCTATTTATTGCCTGGCCCCAGAGGCAGCTGGTGGGGAGTAGTGTGGGGGGAGGGGAACTGTCCTGCTGTCCTGAGGGCCACATCAAACACCTAGGAAGTGCTCTTGGCCCATCAGGATCCAAGGCCTGAGGAAGCCATGAGGAAGAGGGTGGTGTCTTGTGGGCATTGAGGATTGGAGGGTGGCAAGGCCCTTGAGATCCTTCTCAGTGCCTGTGCGGCAGTGTCCTCTGAAGTGGCTGCTGGTCAGAGGAGGCCTCCTCCCTGCTTTGCACCCCTCTTCAGCTTCTTCACATTCCCCTCCCAGGGCCCTCAGCCATGCCCAGCGCCTCCCTGCACATCCTTGGTTGATTCTTCCTGCTGTTGGCTTCTTACAGGGCAAAAGAGGAGGAAGGGCAGCCAGGGCCGGCAGGAGAATGTCAACAAGAACCCTGCCAGGAAGGAGAGCAAGGAGCCAGGCCCTGGCTCTCGGAGACGCAAGGGGCAGCAACAGCAGCAGCAGCAGCAGCAAGGGACGGTGGGGCCGCTCATATCTACGGAGACTACCTAGGGACATGGTCCAGCCTCTGGGCTGTGCAGGAGGAGTCCAGCGCTGCTCTGTGTGATGAAAGCTTTCCTGAACTGGAGCATGGGGGGCAACATGTACACACACACTCCATCCATCCATGCACACACAGACACACAAATCCTTGTCCAAATATGCAACCATACATACACGCACACATGTGTTGTGTGTACACACATGCGCGCACACACACAACTGAGGCCCCTAGAAGATACTTCCATCCCTCAGGCCAGCCATGCATACTTCGTTTACAAAGCTCCCAGCAGACGGACATGTCAGAGAGAACGTGTCCCAGCATCCGAGCCCAAGCTTTGCAGAGTGGAGCCTTCTGGATGAGCTACTGGGATTGGACTGGCTGGTGGCAGATGGGAGCCAAAGCTTGAGGCCTGCTGGGGGCCCGGGGGAGTAGTCTTCTTCCTACCCTGTTGGGCACTCCCAGCTGTGTGACTTTATTGTTGGAGGGTATTGTTACACATCCATGGTACCTATCAGGGCTATCCTGACTCTGAAAACTGCTTAAAGTTTATTTCAAATTAAAAAAAAATTTAACAATAGCAGTAGCCGCAGGCATCACATTCCTTTTTAGGGAGCAAGGATTGGGGAGGTGCAGATGGAAGCAAGAGGAGACAGGGCTAAATTTCTTTTCTTTTTTGTAACTTCATTATTTTCCTTCTCTTTTGACTTTTTTTTTTTTTTTTTTTACAGGTTTGTTTTTTTTTTAATTTCATATTGATATGAGGGTACAAATGCTTAGGTTACTAAGGTAAAGTGGATAGGGCTGAATTTCAAGAGACCCGCTAATAGCTTTCTCAACAGAAGATCCATAGCAGGAAGAAAACTTCAGGGCTAAATAGTTCTACACTCAGAGAGTTACTCTGAGAGTGGTCTGTGCATCAGCAGCAATGTCACTGGACAGCTTGTTAGGAGTAAGAATCTCAGGTCCCATCCCAGATCCAAGGACCCAGCATCTGTGTTTTAACAAGATTCTGGATGACTGGCATGTACATGTAAGTTTGAGAAGTGTGCTTTAATTTACCCCCAAAGGCTGGAACAAATGGCACCCTGGCCAGCTTGCAGTAGGAGAGATTCTGGTCAACTATAAAGGAGGACTTTCCATCTGGGAACAGGAGACTCTACATACAGTCAATCCCTGGATTGTGAATGGGTTCGTAGGTCTCTGAGTTTGTAGGTTTGTTTTTAAGTTGTATTTAAGTTGGAGCAAGTACATTTACCTATTACCTGTAATAGTCCCTGTTGTATGTGTGAGTCATGCGTAAGTCAGATGTTTGAAAGTTGGGGGCTGCCTGTACTAAAGGTTATCATAGCCCTCGTAGGGAGGAGAGTACATCGGCTCTCTGAGATGTTGGGGACAGTCCTGCCCAAAGGCAGGGCTGTGGATGGAATGACTTCTTGTAGCATTCTAAAAATTGTGCCAGGCTATGGGCTAGGTATTGGTTCCAGTGGGGAGCCAGATAGACACAGGCCTTGCTCCCAGGGAGCTTAGAGATTGGTGGGGAAAACAGGCATGTAGCAAGCAATCATACAAACAAACATAATTACAAAAGGATGGAGTCAAGGGTGAACAAACCACCAGCACATACACATAGTTGTGAAATGAAATAAAAATAAAAGACTTTAGTTCAGGGAAGCATGATATTTAAGCCAAATTCTGAAGGAGGGTAGAAGGATTTAAGACAAAGACTGGCACTGTCCAATAGAAATTGTGAACCAGGCTTGGTGCCCATACCCCAGTGGTTACAGCACCAGCCACGTACACCAAAGTTGGCATCTTCGAACCCAGCCTGGGCCAGCTAGCCAACAATGACCACTACAGCAACAACAAAAAAATAGGCAGGTGTCATGGCGGGCTCCTGTAGTCACAGCTACTTGGGAGGCTGCAACAAGAGAATCGCTTGAGCCCAAGAGTTTGAGGTTGCTGTGAGCTGTGACACTACAGCACTCTACCGAGGGCAACATAGTGAGACTCCGTCTCAAAAAAAAAGAAAAAGAAATGTATGAGCCACACATATAATTTAAATTTTTCTAGTGGCCACATTTTAAAAAGTAGAAAGAGGTGAAGTTAACTTTAATTACATCTATCACTTAACCAAATATATGCACAATATTATCTTTTTAAAATGGTATTAGGATAAAACTTATCAGTGAGATCTTATATGTTCCTCAAGCTAAATCTTCAGCATTCTGTGTGATTTTTACATTTACAGCATATTTTAATTTGAATGCTGAATCTTCACCAGAAATCATCTGATCTGTATTTAGAGTTAATAAGAATTGAAGTTGAAAAAGAAGATTCCAATATTGAAATTGTTTTAAGAATATTCCGTTTTTTGTGGGTGCAATGGCTCAGGCCTGTAATCCAAGCACTCTGGAGGGCCGAGGTGGGTGGGTTGCTTGAGCTCACAGTTCCACACCAGCCTGAGCAAGAGGGAGACCCTATCTCTAAAAACTAGCCAGGCCTGGTGGTGCTCACCTGTAGTCCCAGCTACTTGGAAGGCTGAGGCAAGAGGATCACTTGAACCCAGGAGTTTGATGTTGCTGTGAGCTATGATGCCACTGCACTCTACCCAGTGTGACAAAGTAAAACTATCTCTCTCAAAAAATTTTTTTTTCAGTTTTCCAGTAATTGAATGGAATATGTTTTTAAATTTTAGATTTAGTTAATTAAAATTTAATAACATTAGCAATTCAATTTTTCAGTTGCACTAGCCATATTTCAAGTGCTCAATAGCCACACATGGTTAGCACTTACTGCATTGGGTAGCACATTTCTACACAGCAGGAACAACACATGCAAATGTCCTGGGGCAGAAGGTAGCTTGGCCAAAGAATTGAAAGAAAGCCAGTATAACTGAAAGGCCTAGAGGGCAAGTGAGGTGAGATGATTTCAGAAGGGCCACCTGGAATTGGGCATTTATTCTCAGGGCCAGGGGAGGTTGCTAAAGAGTGTTAAGCAGCAAGCTAGCTTGCACTCTGTCTATAGAGTGGAAGACAGATTGGGGAGGGGCTGCTTAGGAGGCTGTCACTGTCATCCGGGTAAGAGATGCTGAAGGCTTGGACTCTGGATGATGGTGGTGGAAAATGGAGAGAAGTAGACAAGTCAAAAGGCATCTGGACAATAAAGTTGACAGTTTGGGGATGCACTGGATGTGGAAGAGGGAGAGAAGGAGAGAAAGGTATCAAGACCAAAGTCCCCATTTCTGGCTGAAACAGCCAGACACATGACAGTGCCATGTTCTGAGATGGGAAATCTGTGAGGAGGACCAGTTTGGGGAAAGAAGGAAGAATGTAAATTTGGTTTTGACTATGTTGAAGTTGCAGTACCTCTAAGACATCTTGGTGGAGGGGCTGAGATAACATTGCACAGATGTAAATACCAAGGACAGTTGAGGCTATGGGTTTGAAAGGGGTCAACTCAAAAGCCAGCACTGGGTGAAGAGAGGGCTCAGGACTCAGCTCTGTGTCCCTCCAAACATCAAGACCAAATGATGGAGAACGGATTGGCAAAGTGAAGAGGGAGGGAGGAGGTAAGAGGAAGATCAGGGGGTATTGAGTCCCAGAAGCCAGCAAGAAGGAGGGAGAGATCAAGCCAAAGAGGACTGGGAGACAGCCCCCGGACTTAACCACACGCTGCCAATAGCAACTTAGCTAGGGCTGTTTGGGGAGGGTGATGGAAACGGTTCCTTTGGGATGTTAAGCTGAGAAAAGGGGAGGAGAAATAGGACAAGGGCTAGAAAGAGATGTGAATCAAGAGAGTATTTTTTTTCTTAGGTAGAAAAAACATGCACATGTTTGAAACCTCTGTGAAGGGTGCAGTTAAGAGAAAGAGGCTGAGTACATGGGATAGAGAAGTAGAAGTTGGCAGTGGAAGGTTCCAGGGCAAGTAACAGCTCTGCAGGATTGAGGAGCAGGTGATGCAAGTGTGGGAGGCTGGTAGGCAAGGAAGGCGGGGCCTCGGGTCTGTGCACCTGCTACTCTGTTGGCCTCACCCCGCCTCCCTTCTGATCCCGGTCATGATGCTTAGGATCTGGAGTCAGAGCTGGATATGGCCAGCACCAGCCCTTCTCCCCTTGTTCTTTACCTAGTCTCCTCTCCCTGACTTGGCCTCTAATTCTGCCTTCTTTTCCTTCCTTTTTCTTTCTTTCTTTTTTTTCTTTTTGAGACACAGTCTCAAGCTATAGCCCTGGCAGAGTGCCATGGCGTCACAGCTCACAGCAACCTCAGACTCTTGGGCTTAAGCGATTCTGTTGCCTCAGCCTCCCAGGTAGCTGGGACTACAGGTGCCCACCACAACACCCGATTATTTTTTGTTATTGTTGCAGTTGTCGTTGTTTAGCTGGCCTGGGCCGGGTTCGAACCCCCCAGCCTTGGTGTATGTGGCTGGTGCTTTAACCACTGTGCTACGGGCACCAAGGCTAATTTTTCTATTTTTAGTAAAGATGCATCTTGCTCTTGCTCAGGCTGGTCTTGAACTCCTGAGCTCAAGGGGTCCTCCCATTTGGCCTCCAGGAGTGCTAGGATTACAGTATGAGCCACTGCACCTGGCCTTGGTTCTGCTCTTCGTTATTTTTTTTCTCTGTTCCCATCTTAGCCTCTGACTGTGTTTGTGTGCACTTTTGTTTCTCTTTCTGTCTCTCACTTCTGAGTATCAATCCTTAATCCCTGTATATCTCAGCTATCTCTCAAATCCTTAAGTCCTTGCTGTGGACCAGCAACCTTGGTTTCATCTTGGTGCTTGCCAAAAAATGCAGAATCTCAGGCCACACCCAGACATGAGCATCTGAATCTGCTTTGTAATAAGATCCTGCAGGTAATTTATATGTATATTCAATGTTTGAAAAGGACCATCATGAGCTAGTCTAAAACAACATCAAAACAGAAATCCAGAACCTTGGCAACATCGAAGATTAAGCTGGATCCTCCTGTGTCACTTCAGTGATGCTCTGAGACATTCAGCTTCTCTGTGTCACCTCCCTGAAACCTCTAAAAAGCTGCTCCCAAACCTCTAGGCCACTAAGGGAAGAACTACAATACAGGCCGAGCGCCGTGGTTCACACCTGTAATCCCAACACCCTGGCAGGCTGAGGCTGGTGGATCGCCTGCGCTCAAGAGTTCAAGACCGGGCAGCGCCTGTGGTTCAGTGGGTAGGGTGCCAACACCATATATACCCATGACGGATTCGAACCCGGCCCCGGCCAAACTGCAATAAAAGAATAGCCAGGCATTGTCGTGGACGCCTGTGGTCCCAGCTACTCGGGAGGCTGAGGCAAGAGAATCACCTAAGTGCTTCTCAACCTTCCAAATGCCTCCTAATGCCGCAACCCTTTATGCTGTGGTGACCCCAACCATAAAATTATTTTCGTTGCTACTTCATAACTTTAATTTTGCTACTGTTATGAATGGCAATGTAAATATCTGATATGCAGGATGTATTTTCATTGTTACAAAGGGGTCATGACCCACAGGTTGAGAACTGCTGCCCTAAGCCCAAGAGCTGGAGGTTGCTGTGAGCCGTGATGCCATAGCACTCTACTGAGGGCAACAAAGTGAGACTCTGTCTCTTAAAAAAAAAAAAAAAAATTGAGTTCAAGACAAGCCTGAGCAACAGTGAGACCCGTGTCTCTACTAAAAATAGAAAAACTATCCAGGTATTGTGGTGGGCGCCTGTAATCCCAGCTACTCTGGAGGCTGAGGTAAGAGGATTGCTTGAGCCCAGGAGTCTGAGGTTGCTGTGAAGGAAGATGCCACAGCACTCTACCCAGTGTGACTAAATGAGACTGTCTCAAAAAATAAACAAAAAATACAGATTTCTGGCTCAGCGCCTATAGCTCAGGCGGCTAGGGCACCAGCCACATACCCTGGAGCTGGCGGGTTCACATCCAGCCTGAGCCTGCCAAACAACAATGACAGCTACAAACAAAAAATAGCCAAGGGTTGTGGCAGGCTCCTGTGGTCCCACCTACTTGGGAGGCTGAGGCAAGAGAATTGCTTAAAAGCACAAGAGTTTGAAGTTGCTGACTCCAGGGTACTCTACCCAGGGTGACAGCTTGAGACTCTGCCTCAAAAAAACAAAAAAATAAAAAAACACAGGTTTCTGAAAATGTCGAGTCTCCTGCTGTATGCCCCACACCTCAGCATTACTGGAGAGACGATATTCTAATACTGATCTGCTGGGTGCTGCCCCACCCAGACCTACTCCTGTCTGTCTCACTCCATCCTTTTTGAGCTGGATGGGGGTATGGATTCCAAAATGGGCAGTCACCTGCTCACACCCTAGAAGCATCCCGCCTATAGCAGAGACGGTAAGGACCGAAAGCAGACCAGAGTTAGTTTAGAATTCACACCTGGCACTTTTTGGAACGAACGAATGCTAGAGAGAGGCATCTGGGTCAAGATGTAACCCTAATGTAACCCAATGCCTAACCCTACTCCCAGTTTTAGACAACAGCACATGAGTGTATGTGGTTGTTATCTGCCCGTGTTGTTATTTGGAAAATGTTAGCTTTTTCTTCTACAGGGTTGCAGACTTGCCCAAACTAACACATTTCTGGCCATCTTACCCAGTTCCTGCTCTGGTATGTTTCAGATCAAGTCTCCAGAGTATGGATATGTTTTCCATTTCATTATTTTGGGTGATGGGGTTATGTTTTCTGGATTTTCTTTTTAAGTGGGGATTTTTTTTTCTTCTGGTTTGTTTGGTTTGGTGTAGGAAGACTGAGAGGGAATTTAAGAAAAGGGTCAGTTTCTTGGGCCTTGTCACAAGTCCCTGATGCAGGGCCAGCAACCCAGGTGCTGGCTTTTTGCCTTGCCACTCCTCCAGCTGTGGTCCAGACCAGATATAAATGGGCAACAGGCAGAAACCCTAGTGAACGGTATTAAGATAGGAGAAAAATAACCAAAGGGAACTTTGGAAGGACTAAATGGATTCGTTGCAAAAGAGCTGGAGTGCTGTCTAGTAGTGCTAGTAAAACTGAGCCAGAACAAAAGCCTAGTTATAGGGGAGTGGAGAAGATCATTAGATGCCTTAGGCACTGCTGAGCCTGAGCATACCAGAGTTGGGTGCACCTGCTTTGGTGTGGCGAACCTCCTGGCTCTCCCAAGGGGAAGAGCCAACACAGGGTGAAGAATAAACAGGTCTTGGGTAGAGGCTTGCTTGAGGCTCCTTTGGTGTCAAGAGAGTGACTTGCATTCAGTAGAGGCTTGGATGAGCAGGACTAATGGGGATGGTGGGAGACTTAGTGATTCTGAGCCCCTGTCTTTCTCTAGCACCACTAATTCACCACACTGGTGGTGATGAGACCCAGGCCAGTGGCTGGAAGAGGTGGTGTTCTGCCCTAGAGCCTTCCAGGACTTAAGTGGGAAATTGCGAAATGGCTACATTTTGAAAGAGAAAGTATGTGAAAAATGGTTCCTCCCTCAACCATTTGCTCTCCTGGAGCTCAGTGCAGGGAGGTGGGTGAGATGGATTCCTGGCTGAACTCAGTCTAGTGTGGGAAGGAGGGTAGTGCCAAGCCCCCAAGGGCCCATTGGGTTAGGCCACAGCAGCTGTCAGCCTCTGATTATTGACTATTGTTATTGGGATGCACTCTTTCCATCTGTTGAGTATCAGCCTGGTTCATGGAAGAGGCCAGCTCCTTCCTCTGGCTGAGTTTTGTCTCCTGAAAGGATTGGCTTCTGAGGACTCCTTCTGCAACCCAATATGTACCATGAGCTGCTGATTAAATACTTGGAATGTCTTCAGGGTGAGCCAGTCCTGTCCATAAAATGGAGGCATTTTGGCAGTTCCAAGGCCCCTGGCACCCAGTCTTGGCCCTGGTCTGGCTGTCTTCTTCAAGGAGCTGGGGTGGGCCTCCCGCCAGTGTGCTTCCCTGGGAAACATCGAAGTGAGTTAAAGTCAACAATGAGTTCATCTCTAAAAGGAATAAGCCGGGAGCCTCTAGGGGAGGGAAACAGGAGAGGGGGGCAAGGACGGGGGGACAGAGGAGGGGTTGAGGTGATGCTGCAATGGCCAGACCAGATCCAAGCCTGTCCAACGAGCTGGCAGCTCAAGGAACAAAGAAAAGTGCTTTTCCAGGCCAGTCCTGGAAGGCTCACTTGGCAAAGGTGGTGACAGTGACGGTGTCACAATCTCAGGGACCATGGGAAGTGTTCTCTTAAGGATTGAGAGCTAGAGCAAGACACTGAAATGGAAAGAGGCAGGGACAGTGAGCTGCAGCTCTGCTGGCCCCAGGGTGGCCTCATGGGTCCATGGGGATAGACATTCAGGCAGTTAAACTCCACCATATCATCTGATGGGGGACCTGGTGCCAAGGCCAAGTGACAAAGCAGGCCGATGACTGTAGAAGCCATCATTTTAATCTGAACATTGCTCCCATTAGATTTAGCTCTGAGGGCTTTCCATGTGGACGTTGGTTCCTGAACTGAGCCAGTGTCTCACCTCTGCGCTCTTTGTGCTGCCTCCAGCGTGAGGAATCCACATCCTGAAGGGGCTTGGCAGCCCCTGACTCACTTGGTCTGACAATTGTGAGCCTCAGGAACCAATGGCATGACAAGCCCATAGTGAATATCACTCTGGGGCAGGCTGAGGCTGGAGCCACCTCTCGGCAGGCACCAGAGTAGAATCCCAGGCTGCCCAGGCACCATGAGAGGCTAGGCTCAGAGCAGAGGAGTCCTCCCTACTTTGGGCAAAAAAGCCTGATAAAGCTTCCTGTGCCAAGCTGAGCTATACATAACCACTTGGCTCAGACCTCGGATATGCCCCAGGAGGCTTACAGAATCTGGCAACAACTACCTTGAGTGTATACTTGGCCTTTCTCTGGAGAGCGGGGCCATCACTGATAGACTCCACTTGATTTCTCTCATGCTCTCACATCCTTCTCACAAGGTATTCTATGGTACGAGGTCTTCGCCTGCCATGCATAGTTACAATTCTTTTCCCACCACCAAACTAACAAAATGTCCATAGATATTGCATCTCAATTTCTCACAAACACATTTCATTGCGCTTCATGGTTTACCCTTCTTCCATCTCTCTCTCTCTTTTTTCTTTACTTTTTCCAGATCTCCTCCTGATCTTTCTAAACCCTCTCCATGCTGGCTGACTTCAACTCTTTCACCACCATCCTTTGTCTTCCTTTTTTTTTTTTTTTTTTTTGTCCATATTTCTCCTCTATATCAGACCAATTACATTAATCTCTTGATATCACAGGCTAGATGTTTGCTGAATGAATGAAAAAAAGTGAATAAATGAAAAGGTCCTTGCTTTTTTTTCTCATCTGGAGAAGATGTCCTTTTTCCTTCTAGGAGGAAATAACATCAAAGTTCAATGGGACACTGGGTCAAAAGCAATGTGACCTCAGCTGCTCCCAAAGCTGCCCAAGAAATGCCTTACCGCCGCTGTCCTTGCTGTGTGTGCACCAGAGTCGTGCACAGGGAATGCCTCGGAATTCTCCTATGGCTGCCCACCCTGGGGGCAGCCCCCACCCCTGTGCACCCAAACAACTCAGGGCAAAGTGGGTGGTCTCCTTTATTTTGTGTTATACTTTGCTTCAAGATCAACAAAACTGCAGTCACAAAGACTCTGAACCACACTCTGGGGTGCTGTTCAACTCAGCAGCCGAGGTAGGTGGAAGGCCTGAGCTCAGTAGTTTGAGATCAGCCTGAGCAAGAGTGAGACCCCATCTCTAAAAGTAATCCGGGGATTGTGATGGTCACCTGTAGTCCTAGCTACTTGGGAGGCTGAGGCAAGAAGATTGCTTGATCCCAAGAGTTTGAGGTTGCTGTGAGCTATAATGGCACAGCACTCTATCCAAGGTGGTAAGGTGAGACTGTCTCAAATACATGCATACATACATGACAAAGACTCTGAACAGAGGGGCTCTTTGGATTTCTTCCTGAAGCTCCTTTCTTCTTTGGGTTCAGGGAAAAGAAAAATTCCTGAAGAGTGACAGGTCAGTACCACTGCCCGCAGGACCCCTTTTGTCCTCCAACACACTCTCTGAGACATTTAAACCTCGGCAGAGAGCCCCCTGCTGGCCCACTAAAGCAGCAGCTATACTCAGACACAGAGTGGACCCCCTCATTTGAATCCCAAGGGCAGAAAAAAATGAAACTACATCTGCTTTGGGATAAGTAACATTCACTCTCAGCAATGGAAAATGGACAGTCATTTAATAATCAGTTACATGTCTAACCAAGGCTCAGAACACACATCAGTCCCCTAGGACAGAGGTTGTGGGCAGCTTTTTTTTTTTTTTTTTTTTTTTTTTGTCAAGGCCAATGTGTTAAGTATTTTAGGCTTTGCAGGCCATATGTTGTCTATCACAGCTACCCATCTCTGCCATTTGTTTACATATGGTGCAAAAGTCACCATATGTAAACAAATGGTGGGACTGTATTCCAATAAAACTTTATTTATGGTTCAGTGCCGGTAGCTCAAGTGGCTAAGGCGCCAGCCACATACACCAGAGCTGGCAGGTTTGAATCCAGCTCGAGCCTGCCAAACAACAATGACAACTATAACCAAAAAATAGCTGGGCATTGTGGCAGGTGCCTGTGGTCCCAGCTACTTGGGAGGCTGAGGCAAGAGAATCGCTTAAACCCAGGAGTTGGAGGTTGCTGTAAGCTGTGATGCCACGGCACTCTACCCAGGGCGACAACTTGAGGCTCTGTCTCAAAAAAACAAAAAAATTTATTTATGAGCCCTGACATTTGAATTTCATATGAGTTTCATGTCACAAGATGTTACTCTTACCTTGAATTTTCTCAATCATTTAAAAACATAAAGACCATTCTCAGATTGTGGACCATATAAAAACAGGCAGCTGGTGAGATTCGGCTGGGGGTCTGAGTTTGCCTACCTCTGTGATGAGAGATAAGCTACTCGGTTTGACTCATGCCTCTTCCCGTGCACTGGGGATGTAGGGGACAGGGAAGGACAGAGGAGAAGCATGAGTCCCCAGGTCCTGAACACAGTGGTTGTGCATCCTGGGGATTTTCCCTGCTCCAGCTAGAAGCAAAGCTGGCAACTCTAAAGTCTCTCTAATAGACATTTAAAGCATCTAGAAGATTCCTCCAACCTAGGTTACACAATGAGTTGGAAGGATTGCTTTTTCCAAAGATGAGAGAGTGATGGACTTATCTTTTTCTAATCAGGGCTCTAAAAAGTTGCATAACCTAAAGGTTTTGACCAGTTCTTCTTCTGCTCCTTGAGGAAGTATTCACTCTGCCTTTGTCCTGCACTTTAGCCTAGATCTCTATTTTTCCCGGTCTAGACTGGATCAGACAAAAGAGCAAGAGGATGAAGCTAGAAGGATTCTGTCTCGCTAGGCAGAGGCTGCCCTTAAGGTAAGAATGACCTTCTGACAGACAGAGCTTCCCCTGACACACTGGTTTTAGGAGTTGACTTTTCAGCTTCTTTAATAGGACATGATTCTTTTGGAAACAATCCAAGGGACCGGGTCAAATTTTTTCAAAAGTGTTTTCTAAAGAAAAAGAGTGAGGAAGGTAGGAGATGAAGGGGTAAAGAATTATACAAAGATTTAGTCTAACGGTTTCAAAATCAAAAGGATCACTGGACAGATAGATATCCAGTATAATAGAAAACACACCCATCTTGGGAAGATGACTTAATATGGGCCCTCCAGCATCCTTGGAGCTTAAACAATTATCTACAATTTGGGATTATACTTTAAATTCCCACATCAATGTGTGTTCTGGATTCATTTCTTAGGACACGGCCAGCAATCTTGAGTTATCTAAACCAGGCTGAAAATTAGAGGTCATTAATAGCATGGCAGAAAAGTGCTTCTCAGATTTTCTTACGCTGAATATGCTGAGAACCACAAGGATTCGGTGATAAGAGGGAGCAAAATGCTTCTAGTTACTTTGCCAATGCTTAATCTCAGGATCTTTTTGAAGAGCTCCTACCCAGTGATGAGAGGAATGCCAAAACTAACACAGACTATGTTTTTCTCACAAAGAAGTGGTGACCATGACTAGAAGTTTCTTGGGGTTCCCAGAGGTGAGTCTCTCAGCCATTTTTCATAACCCATCAGCCCATCAGCTTGGTATAAATCCTTGCCTAAGAATTTCCCAGGCATCATAGGCTGAAAACTGAGGATCATTTGGCTCATGAAGCTGCACCTTATTTTTCTTATACTTGTAAACTGCTGAAGTTGTAAAATCAAGAACACACCTTTCTGTTTTCTACAAATGAAACAAGACAATGAAATCCTGAAAACATATGCTGAGTGCTTCTCTGTTTTTCCAGGGTCCCAGAGCTTCCCATTTGGGGACCAGGACTGTTTCACTTTGAGCAGCAGCCACTCCAGAGACCCAACTCTTGGGCCGAGGAGGCAGGAGTCAATGTAACATGGACTCACCAGAGGAGAGACACGAAGGGACTGGATAGAACAGACTCTGTGCACGGCTCAGCTGGGAAGCATAAAGCAGCAAGCTGGCACTAATTAAGAGCTAATGGCCTTACAATGGAGTGTTGCCAAAGGATAACGACCCCTCTGGCTGCAGCATAAATATCAAGGCATTTGGGGCAGAGCCAAGACATATATTTTCAGAGTGCATTAGACACTGCTGCAGCCTTCTTCACCCTGCTTGTGAAACACGAAGAGGATTCTCTGATCAAAGCCTGATTTAAGATATTGATGGAAAGAAGCTGGACCTTCCAGAGTTGCCTTTGGTTAGCTGGACAGGGAGCTGCAAGGTGGCTTTTGTAAAAAGCTATGCTTTTCAAATCTGAAACTTTTATGTACGCAAGACTCACTTGAGGAGCTTGCTAAAATGTATGTTCTCTGGGTCCCAACTCCAAGGGTCTGATTTTGGAAGGTCTGAGATGAAGTCCAGGAGGCTGCATTTGTAACCAGATCCTCCAAGTGATTTTGATGCTGGTGGTCCTCAGACCACACTTTGAAAAATGATACTTGAGAAGCTGCTGCTATTTGCTCATTAGACCCCAATAACAAAGTCTTTTATGGCATGAAAGCAAAAGTGAGGTCAAGATTCTCTGCTTCCCAGGAAAGTACCAGTCTAGAACATGGCACAGAGCTGTTTCAGAAAGGTGGCATTTCCATCCAGTCTATCTTATGGTCTTCTCATTCACACAAACCTGTGGTTACTAGAAGTAAGCTTCTGGGAGATGAAGAGCTAACCCTGGGTCTACAAGAAAGAAAGCATCTCATCTGCACAGTGTACCATATCCGTGATGTTTTTATATAATATAACTCATATGATCACATTGCAATCTTTCAAGGTAAATTGTTAAGTCTATTTCAAAGCTGAGGAACTATAGGCTTGTAGGTGTGTCTTGCCTCCCCTGGTCACCATGACATCAGAAAGGAGAGTGAAAAATCACCCTTGTATTATAATTGCAGTAAGCAGAGAAAACCAAACCAGTAATTTAAGCTTCACTTACCTTGATCAGGCTTATTTTAATATCTGCTGATAGAACTGCAGTTGATTGTTGGGATCAGCAAATGCTGTTGTGAAAGGATTGATGGGTCAGATTGTAAAAATAGATGGAGAGTTTGTATGATAAACACAAGCGGAGTATGAGAACAGGAGAGAAACAACCCACCATATCATCTGGGAAAATGAAACTCTTTGGCAAGACTTCACAACAGCCTGATTCAAAATTTCATAATGAAATTATGTCTCTGATCAAAGCCTGAATGAGCTCATGCACTGATTTTTGCCATTCGTGTTTATTCTAGTTTGCACCAAGTTGAGGCATCAGAAACACATTAACCTAATCTTTCTGGGAAGAGGCAATTGCACCCTCGTTTGGGGGATCAAAGGGACAGCGTGGGGTGCAAGAAGACATCTGAGCATGAAGATTTTTCCAACTAGCTTTCAGATATTCCTTTAAGTACCTGTCAGCATCAGAGCCTACCTAGCTAAATTGTGCTTAAGCTCACGATACTTGCCTTTAGGGCAACAAAAGCCAAGCTCAAGGGAAAGAAGGTATTTCCAGTGTCGTCTGGGACATGGCCTGCTTTTGCTCTAGAAAGAATGTTTTTGGGTTTGTTTGTTTCAAACTGAGAGAAATAAAGACTCAATCATCCCTCCGTCAATTAGAGTACCTTATTTTATAACAAGTTGTTTGTTTTTACTGAACGCGCTATAATGCCTGGACACACCCTTCCTGGTCTATCCAGTGATGGACACTTGCTGACTGCTTGAGGTACCAAAAAAGAGGGAGGGCTTCTTGGTTGAAACGCTAGCTTTTAGAGACATTATTTTGATAGGCTTTATTGCCATTCTTCACCCTCAGGGTAAGAAGAATTTCCATCTATTCACTCTTTCATTTGATGAATATTTGTTGAGTTCTTACTTTGCTCAAGCCTTGAGGACACAGCAGCTCCTCTCCCTTCCCCCATTCTAAAAATGATAAGCTTTTGAGGTTTTAAGGATGACACGCTCTGATTGATATTCGGCTGCAGTGTGAAACTGCTTTAGGAAGACCTTAGGGGACAAACTCAGAAGATAATTCAATGAAAGCCTGTGCCATTGGCCTGGGAAGAGCCTTCTTTTTTTTTGGTGGTGGACCCAAGTAGGAGCTCTGGGAGACGCGTTCAGGGTAACTTGGCGGTTGCTATGGAGGGGCAGCTTGGCGGTTGCTAGGGCATGAGCGGGAGGGGTCTTGGCGTAGGGTGTGTCCAAGTGTCAGGGACGGGGGAGGGGCCAGAAAGGGGGCGGTGCGCGCCGCCCGTTCGTAGGAAGTCGCGCAGGCGCAAACCTGGGCGCGAACGGAAGTGACGTATTCTTGCACACGTGGTACGGCGTGGTTCACGCGGGTCGCTTCTGCCGGGCCTGGGAAGTTTTGGGCTCGTTTGTCCGACGTTAGCCGGACCTAGCACTCTGGTGCCCGTCTCGTCGCCAAGATGGTGAAGCCCAAGTACAAGGGACGGAGCACGCTCAACCCTTCCAAGGCCAGCACGAACCCGGGTACGGGCGGCGGGGTTCGTCGCGGGTGGGAGCTTGGGGGGCGGAGCTGTGAGGAGACAAGGGAAGAGGGGCACCCAGTGGCATTGCTTGGCGGGTGACCTCGAGAAAAGTGACTATTGGGGATGAGAAAGGGGAAGGAAATCAATGTTTGTGGCGGTTTCCTCACGGGGGGCACTGAGGAGGGCGGACTGTTGGCACGACTGGCGGGCCGGAGTGTAGTCACTTGGTCACGTGGACACTCAGGCCCGGCAGCGAGGGTTCTCCGCAGTTGAGAGGTTCAGAGAACGATTAAAAGTGGTGTACGGGCGAGCCACTGGGCCTTTTACACTTAACTACCCTGTCTGGCACCTTAACTTTGACTATTTAAGTGAGAACGTAATGTAGATTTGGCTATTGGATTCATCCCATTCCTGTAAAGGGCATAGAAAATTCTTCAGATAAATCAATATGAGCGCGTCTGTGAATTTTGGAGATAATGTGTAACTTCTGGCTAGGTTCCGCCTGCAGGTTGAACAAGTTAGCCTTTGGGGGAGTTCCTTCTATTCCGGCTTAGTTAATAAAACTTTTGTTTTTAAACATGATTTAGCTTTTTTGACTTTAATGCATGTTGAATGATTTCTCTGGGTTGATAATAAATCATTCAGTTTGGGTAGACTGGAATCTCAGAATGTTAGACCCCCAAAGGCCCTTAGAGATCATGATTTTATAGGTGAAGAGAATGAATCAAAATAGGGGAGGTGGCTTGTCATAACTGTCACAATTAATGAGTAGTAGAACCTCCAGTTCTGTGATTTTGGCATCTCTTACACTGCATCACTTTAGTTGCAGACAGATAGATTGAAGGGCTCCTAAAATGAAAAAGTTAGGCTAGTATTACCTTGCTTATTTGTTCCTCTTTGAGATGTAAAGCAAGAATTGCCACCTAGTTAGCTGTTGATTAAGCTGAAGTCAAACAAGTTAGTAAGTTAACAAGTTAAGTTAGTTTCTTAACTTCTTAAAGTCAATTAGGAAGTTAAGAAACTAACACTTTAAGAATACTTGTGTGTACATATTTTGTATGTATGATATCAAAGTTGTCTCATGTCTTCTATGTAGCAGGCACTCAGTATTTGTTAAACTGAGACACAGAGGCAGCTGTCTTCATGGGTTAAGAGTATATAGATGGTGATCGAATGCTTGTGTTCAAATTCTCGCTGTGTCATTCCGTAGCTATGGTGCCTCGGTTTCTCAGTCTGCAGCATTGGGATAAGTTATTTCTATAGAATTATTGTATGACTTAAATGAAGCAATGCCTGTGATGTGGTTAGCACAGTGCTGTTACAATGTTCAAAATTATTAGTTATTCTTTTTTTTTTGCAGTTTTTGGCTGGTGCCGGGTTTGAACCCGCCACCTCTTGTATATGGGGCTGGTGCCCTACTTCTTGAGCCATCCAGTTATTATCATTCTTAAACACAATCCTAGTGAAAATCAAAGCTGGGGTCTACTTTGTCACATCATGTAGCTTTGAATAATTTTGTTGGAGCAACATAGGTAGAGATTTTGTAGTGAGGTGGCAGCTTGTCCACCTTGGGTGAGCTACTTGGTATATTGTAAGCAATGACCTTGCTTGTACTTCTTGTTTATCAAATAGTGTTCTGTCTTCTTCTGCCTTTTGTAGATCGAGTGCAGGGAGCAGGAGGCCAAAACATGAGGGACCGGGCCACAATCCGGCGCCTGAATATGTATAGGCAAAAGGAGCGCAGGTGAGCACTGGGTGCTGTAATCCTCTCCCCTGTGTGTCATGCCCTGGACTTTTAGCTGAAACTAATTAAGCCTTTGATGTTTGCATCCCCACTTTCTCCAAATAGTAGTATTTTCAAATATCATCTTATATGAATGTTGCTATGATACACTGATCATTTTTTGTGGTGCAATAGTAATTGTTTTACAATACTCCACAAATAGAGGTTGTGTTCCCTACATCTTCCGCTTACATGAATGTGCCATTAGATTTTACAGCTAAAGGTCTGTCAGGTGAGAATACAAAGCATTTAGGACTATAGTTAAAGCCACTAGAAAATTTATTTTATGATGCCAGACTTTAGATCACAACATTGTGGCACTTGACCACTCATCACAACTCTTGAGTTCTGAGGCAGCCTCTAGCACAGGAACTTGCTTAGTGTGGCATTTTGCTTACTGGTCTTAATTTGTTTGGTAATTAGATTCTTCATCTGTTCTAAAAGATGTGTATGAAACCAAACATCAGTAAACTTAATCTGCCTTAGTCACTTTGCAGTTTATTTTAGAATTTTGAGTTCCATCATAAATCACCCTCTCCTTAAAAATTCATGTAAACCATCCTTCAAATGATTACCAAAGAGACTCAAATATGCGATTTTTTAAAGAAGTAAACAAGCAGTAAATGGATTTTTAAACATAGCATTATTTGTTATTCCTCTAGCAGAAATCATTACGTGCTCTGTTGCAAGAATTTAAATGACTTTGGAGCAATCTGTTTCAAATGTAGAAATACTTTTTTGTTTACTGGAATCTATATTTCATGATCATTAAAAACCAGAATAAAGGCTCGGCGCCTGTGGCTCAAGTGTCTAAGGCACCAGCCACATACACCTGAGCTGGCAGGTTTGAATCCAGCCGGGGCCCACCAAACAACAACGATGGCTGCAACCAAAAAATAGCCGGGCGTTTTGGCAGGCGCCTGTGGTCCCAGCTACTTGGGAGGTGGAGGCAGGAGAATTGCTTGAGCCCAGGAGTTGGAGGTTGCTGTGAGCTGTGATGCCATGGCACTCTACCCAGGGCGACAACTTGAGGCTCTGTATCAAAAAACAAACAAACAAAAAACCAAGCAAACCAGAATAAAAGTCCTTTTGATGGAAAATGTATTCTGTAAACCAAACTTTGCTGTTGCCTTTCTACTGTTGTCAACCAAAATCTGTTACTTCCTCAATTTAGGAACAGTCATGGAAAAGTAATTAAGCCCCTGCAATATCAGTCAACAGTGGCTTCTGGCACAGTGGCAAGAGTAGAGCCAAATATTAAATGGTTTGGTGAGTATTATCCCTTGTTACTTTGCTCTGCAAAATGTATGCTATGTGAGAAAGGCTAAAATGTTTAAATGTCTAAAAGACAAGAGTTGGGGGGAGTGGAATTGTTAAGGATTCTAATGAAAACAGGATAAGAAATACTCTTAGTGGGAAAAGTGCTGAGAAAAGTAGTGGTGGTAGATGTCATAAAAAATTTCTTTTTTTCTCCCCAAACTCATTTTGAAGTGCTAATAAATTTTGTGTGAAGAATGCTCATCATCAGTAGTTGTACAAGTGAACCCTTTTACTCAGATAAGAGCATCCTTGATGACTAGCATTCACAGATCTTGAGATTCTCATCTTAATCTCTGGTTGCCTATAGAGATTACTGTTGGAGAGGTGGCCTTGTACATGTTTGGGTGTTTAGCTTGCAGGGTAAGTGCATGCAACTGAAGTTCCCCTGAAATAACTTTTTCTTAAAGGGGTTGTATTTGAACTTGAGTAACAATTAAAGGATTATTGGTCCTTCCAGGAGTGAATAGAGCAGCGGTTCTCAACCTGTGGGTTGCGACCCATAGGAACTGTATCAAAGGACCACGGCATTAGGAAGGTTCAGAACCACTGGAATAAAGTATCTCTAATCACAGAGGGATCCGAGCTTCTTCCTTTGGATGCTCCCCCTTCTTTTCCTTTTGGACTTTCAGTCTTTCTTTTAGCCACCAGTAGTTGTGTGGACACTTCAAATGGTCAGTCCCATTGTTTGTCTGGTATTTAAACTCTGTTCTTGGGGGCAGATGAGAACTACCATTGAGTATCTTACACCTTTTGGTAGGATAGTCCCTAAGAACTGTGCTGTGGAGAGGTATTTACCATGGTGGCTGGGTATTGTGATTGCAGACCAGACTTCCTTGGTTTGAATCCTAATTATGTCATTGGCAGCGGGCAAGTTATTAAGTCTGTTTGTCTATTTTCTCATCTCTAATATGAGAACAAAAACAGAATATATCCCACGGGATGTTGTGTTACTCAAATGAGTAAATGCATATAAATTATGTTGAATAGTACCTAGCAAATAGTGAGTGTAAACAGCATCGCATATACTTGAGTATAAGCCGAGTTTTTTCGGCACAAAATTTGTGACAAAACCCGAACTCGGCACAAATTTTGTGACAAAAAAACTCGGCTTATACTCGAGGATATAGGTAATTGCTATCCATCATCACTGCTTTGATGTTCTATATTTGTGCTGCAACATGCTGTTTAATTGATTGTTTTTTTCAGGATCACTCACCTACAAGGTCTTGTGGTGGTGTAGGCCTTTATCATCTTCTCTTGCATGGATTCATCTATTAATTTAACCCTCTAGTACTAAAAATGGTGACTAAGACTTGACTTTCTGTGCTTCGAGATTCTCTATTTGTACTGACTGATGAGCTGTGATTGGCTCCAAATTTCTCTACCAAATCTAGCAGGAAGTAGGACGTTTGTCAGATCTCAATTCCATTCAGTGCTATTTATTTTTCAGTTGGGAAATTGTTGAAAACCTTTGTGTGTCTAGGCTCATAGACTAGTTCACAGTTTATGAGTGCAGAAGAGGCAATTTTGGTTTTTCCCTGTCTTAAGTTTGCAAATAGCTACAAGAAGTAGATGTAGCAGGTGCTTGGGTGTGTGAGGTAATACAAAATCTTGTCTGTTGCTTGGTGCCCATAGGTCAGCGGTTAGGGCACCGGCCATATGCACTGGGGCTGGCGGGTTCAAACCCAACCCGGGGCTGCTAAATAATAATGAGAACTATAACCACAAAATAGCCAGGCATTGTGGTGGGCACCTGTAGTCCTAGCTACTTGGAAGGCTGAGGCAAGATAATCGCTTAAGCCCAAGAGTTTGAGGTTGCTGTGAGCTATGACTCCATGACATTCTACCAAGGGTGACATAGTCAGACTCTGTCTCAAAAAATAAATAAGTAAATAAAATCTTTCATTTTGTCAGCAGAAGTATTTACTAAATGGTAACATTCTTTATTTGTAAAACAGGAAACACACGTGTGGTTAAGCAGTCATCATTACAAAAATTTCAAGAGGAAATGCATGCAGTTATGAAGGATCCATACAAAGTTGTCATGAAACAGAGCAAATTACCAATGTCTCTTCTCCATGATCGAATCCGGCCTCATGTAAGATGTAGGATATCATTGGTGATAGAATTTCTTGAGCAAACTCCATGCAGATCCCTTTCTAACATATTTGTCTTTCGTTTTTCTTAGAAAATAGTGACTTTAATGTAGCCATGATGAACTCTGAGATGCCTCTGTTCACCTTTGTTAGAGGTCTCACCTTTAATATGAATCACATTTTATCAGGGAGGTGCAGGAGTAGAGTGGATCAAAGCACAGATTTTGGAGTGTGACCCGAACTTTAATTCTTGCTTTACCCTTTCTTGCGCTGTTAGATAGGTTTCTCTATGAGCTTTACTGGTATAGATAACCCACCTCCTTGAGTAACTGGATACAATGAAATGTCTGTGAAGCAGTTGGTCCATAGTGAACACATAGCATAATAAGAGCTAAATCAATAATAGCTCTTAGTAATATTATTATTTTATTTCTATTTCTATTTTTTTTTTTTTTTTTTTTTTTTCCAGTTTTGTCTGAGGCCGGGCTTGAACCTGCCATCCCTGGTATATGGGGCCGGCACCCTACTCCTTGAGCCACAGGCGCCGCCCATAATTTTTATTATTTATTTTGGTAGGCAAACTTGTTTAAGTGGTAATTTCATCAGACTTTGGGGAAATGTAGAATTTGGATTGAATTGGTAGATCTTTGGTGTTGTGTACTTAAGCTTTTATTTGATCCTTGCAGATTTCTCGGCTAATATAAAGGGTGCTTTTCACATTGGTTGTTGGTTGCTGAAATTTGAAGTGCAGTAAGGATTCAGTCTGGCTTGAGTGGAATGAATTTCACACAGAACAAAGAAGTGGCCTACTGTTTGCCTGCACGCTTTTACTTGCATTGAATAATAATTCCCAGAGATGTAGCCAGGACATAAGCTTCAGTTCCAGTATGAGTGGGGGAGGGAAACACTGACATGCATACATGGATTAAGCAGTTCAAAGAAGAGTGTTTACTTGCAGGACAAAATAAAAACCAAGGCCTGCTTATTGCCTCAGGTTTTGTCAATTATGTTTTGTTTTGCGATGGACTAGAAGAATGGCACCCATTAGTGGAATGACTGTTTTCTTTCAGGGAAACACATGAGTGTAATTCATGAACCACAGACAAGTTGCTCATTTCCCTTGTTCTCTTTGTCAGTTCTCCCTAAAGCCATCTTTTAACCAACTATTGAATCCTTCTTATGAGAAGAACAGAGAGGTTCTATTATGGATTTATTGCTTTTTTGTCTGTTCTAGTTGTTCACTGCTTCTAAAATTCACTGTTTAAGTATCTGATACATAGAATGAAGGACCTGGAGTTGTGGGCAGTCAGCTTCTATTTTCATGCAGAAAGATACTCAAAGTAATTGATGATTTCTCTGCTTTAGTCTTGAAAAACCTTATCTATTTTATTTTATTGTGATATCTGCTACTTGTTAAAATCTAATTCTGAGATCATTCTCCATAGTGGAGTCAAATCATATATGCGTTTAACTTTTGCACATTCAGCTATATATGTGTTAGCTTCACACACATTCATATATCTCTCTAGCGATGCAGTAAAAATACTGTGACTTACTTTGCATGTACTTTATTATGTACTGCATTATACTTATTATTAAGGTGTGGCTTTATAGACATAAAACCTTGTATACTCCACTTATAGATTATTAGTGAGATTTTAAGGAGCAATTTTGGTTGTGTTTGATTTTGGCTTTAGATTTGACTAAAACTAAACTAAGTGATGGGTTAGAGAGTCTGAGAAAATGGTATTAGTTTAAGGGTCTTTAGAAGTTGGAAGCAGGGATCTTTAGGGGGTTGCCCCACAGCTTTTAGTAGCTAGGACTTACAGGGAAGCTTATACTGAGGGGAGAAGGAAGTTGTTTTGTTTTGTTTTTTTAAGGATATTTCTGCTGCTTGTTAACATTCTTGTTAAGTGATAGATCCTAACTCAAGCTTTGACTTTTATCCTGCTTCAAAAATTCCTGACTATAACTCCTTTATAGGCACATCAAGTTCTAGTTAGTATCAGGTTCCTTTTTATCACATCTAAACTATTATTTTGGACTTTTGCTAGATGTTTTTCATCTGAAGACTTTCCATGTGTGTTTAATAAAAACGTTACCTAAATTAGAGAAACTGTTATCTGAAACTAAAATGCATCTTACAAAACAAGCAATTCCTTTTAGCCATGAAAGAAATTAACTTCCAAGAAAAAGTTGGCATTTATAGTTGGTTTAAAACACACACACACAAAAATTTAAGTATGATTGTCCTTGACAAAATCTACGAATTTGGCAAGTTTTATGCACTTGTTTGAAAGCTCAAAAAAATGGCAGAAAAGATAAGTTAATTTTCATCATTGTAGCCTTAAATACATTTGACTAAAGGGTATGATAAAGTTTTTGGCAAGTCTTAACACAGCTAATCATATTTGCTTTGATTATTTGTATTACTTTTGTATTCTCCAAGGAAGCTTACAGAACTTCAGCATAGGGGAGCAAGTGCTTGTTGTGCTATTTGAACAAGCACTGTTCATTTGAAACCAGGCTGAATCCATGTTCTTGTAGATCTCGGTGTGGGCTGAGCTTAAAATCAGGACTTTCCCAGGTATATTTTTAACTGTGCTTTTTCTCTGTGCTTTCCTTAGTTTTACCTGTAATTTTCCTTTCTCTTTAGAACTCGAAGGTGCACATTCTTGACACTGAAAGTTTTGAAACTACATTTGGCCCTAAGTCACAGAGAAAACGACCAAACTTATTTGCAAGTGATATGCACTCTCTACTAGAAAATGCAGAAATGTCCACTGAGAGCTATGACTGTGGCAAAGATCGAGATTTGGTCACTGAAGACACTGGTGTGAGGTATAGTTTTGAGGTGCATGTAGATCTCATCATTTGCTCTTCTACAACACAACGCTGTCTTTAAACTTACTTTGCCTATATGAAGCTCAGTATCTTTTAATCATAGATGGAGAGTTATCTATCCTCTCAGCCTAGAAATGTTGATGAAATTGGGGCCAGACTGAAATTAGTTTAAGGTAACTTGATTGCCACAAGTCTCTCTACAACCCCCAAATAAAAATAAATGAGACGTTTCCTTCTTCAGTGTGATAGTGGTATATCCTATCAGAACATAGAATTTGTCATTTTCATAGACTAATTGAAAAATATAGTTAAGTTGGAAAATGCAACAAAAAGAAAATACCGTACATACTCGAGTATAAGCCGACACCCTTAATTTTACCCTAAAAACTGGGAAAACTTAGTGGCTCGAGTATAAGCCAAGGTGGAAAATGCAGCAGCCACTGGTACATTTCAAAAATAAAAATATATACCCAAAACAATTACAATAATTGAGGAATCAGTAGGTTAAATGCTTTTCAATATTTATTGCTAAAGAAAAACTGTAAACTAGCAACAACAACTTTAAAACTTTAAAGTACAGAAAACCGTAGCTTAACAGGTAATCAAGCTGTGGGTTATATAGTTGTGGATTAAATAGTTCAGTGGAATACAGTTCAGTTCAGCCGTGACTTGTGGACTGAGCTGAAGCACCACCCCCTCAAGCAGATGGCAGAAGACTGGAGACTACGTGCATTTGATTAGGTGCGCACGCACCGAATCAAATAACCTGTATGACCCAAGTATAAGCCGAGTTTGGGTTTTTCGGCACAAATTTCGTGCCAGAAAAAACTCTGCTTATACTCGAGTATATACGGTAACTCATCTCATGACATATGTGGTTTTTTTCTTTCTTGTCGTTTTTTATAGTAGTCTCACTATGTCGCCCTCAGTAGAGTGCTCTGGTGTCACAGCTTACAGCAACCTCTAACTCTTGGGCTTAAGTGGTTCTTTTGCCTCAGCCTCCCAAGTAGCTGGAACTACAGGCACCTGCCACAGTGCCTGGCTATTTTTTGATTATAGTTGTCGTTTGGCAGGCCTGGGCTGGGTTTAAACCTGCCAGCTCTGGTGAATGTGGCTGGTGCCCTAGCCACTAAGCTACAGGCGCTGAGCCCTATGACATATGTTAAGCATTTTAATACCTCAGTGAATATCAGGGCTTCCTTAGCCAGATATCTCTGGCTGTCTTTAGAGACATGGTCTTACTTTTGCTCAGGCTGGTCTCGAACCTGTGAGCTCAAACAGTCCACTCATATCAGCCTCCAAGAGTGCTAGGACTACAGGCGTGAGACATTACACTCGGCCGACTGTAACCATTTTTTAAGTGTTCAATTCAGTGGCACTAAGTGCATTTACATTGTTGTGCAGCCATCGCAACTATCCATCAGAACCTTTTCACCCCACACTGAAACTCTGCACCTGTTTAATACTAACCCTCCATTTCCCCTCTCTAACCCCTGGTAACAACTGTTATACTTTATGTCTCTTATGGGTGTGACTGGTCTAGGTCCTCACTTTAAGTGGAATCAAACAAATTGTCCTTTTGTGTCTGGCTATTCTACTTAGCATAATGTCCTTGGGTTCATCCATGTTATGGCATGTGTCAGAATTTCTTTATTTTTCCCTAAAGCAGCCTTTGAATCTTGTCAGTGTTTCAGTTGCTCATTTTGGGTGCTTTCTTACTTAGAAATGAAGCCCAAGAAGAGATATATAAAAAGGGACAATCAAAAAGAATATGGGGTGAGCTCTATAAGGTAAGACTCTTAAATTCTCTCTCATTGAGTGATTCCTTTGTCTTTCATGATTTTATTTAAGAATATTGGGGGGGGGGGGAGTGTTTGGAGACAAGAATCTCAGTTGCCCTGGTGTAAAGCTGTGACATCATAGCTCACAGCAACCTCACACTCTTGGGCTCAAGTAATTCTCTTGCCTCAGCCTCCTGAGTAGCTGGGACTACAGGCGGCTGCCACAATGCCCAGCTAGTTTTTTTATTTTTAGTAGAGAAGGGGTTGAGCTCTTGCTCAGGCTATTCTCAAGCTCCTGATCCCAAGCAATCCACCTGCCACAGTATCCCCAGAATCCTAGGATTACAGTCATGAGCCACCATGCCCAGCCAAAAATACTGGAACTGGTTTTGGTATATTGAAGCTTTGTTGGGTGAAGTACAGACTCCCCTGCCCATTTCATTTTCTTCCATTCCCCCCAATGAATTTGGGATAGATGTAGCCATGCATGATTGTTTCAGGTAACTGAATTTTTAAAATTACTTATATAAGAGTAACACTACCTTTTATACACTTATACATTGCCTGTCAGTATTTCCTTAGGTTGGCTCAGTGCCCATAGCTCAGTGATTGGGGTGCTGGCCTGTTCAAACCTGGCCTGGGCCAGCTAAACAACAATGAAAACTGCAAAAAAAAGCCAGCACTCTACTGAAGGCAACATAGACTCTTGTCTCAAAAAAAAAAAAAAAAAAACAATAGCCAGGTGTTGTGGTGGGCACCTGTAGTTCCAGCTACTTGGGAGGCTGAGGCAAGAGAATTGTTTAAGCCCAAGAGTTTGAGGTTGCTGTGAGTTGTGGCGTCGTGGCACACCACTAAGGGTGAGGTAATGAGACTTTTTTTTTTTTTTTTTTTTTAAGGTCACCTGCTAAAATGTTCTTCCTATTTAGATTTATCAAACCTGGGTAGAGCCATAAGTGAAGTTTGGGGTTTTTTTTGATAAAGCACAAGAGGAGTTTATTGAAGGAATATGGGATGGCTCCCGGAGTTTGCAGGGGGTTGGTAAAGAAGCCTGGTATGGTCAGCAGAGCAGAGTGGCAGGCTGGGCAGTAGCGCTGGGGCCAACACCCCACCACAGACCAACCGCGGGTAGGCACACTACTTTTGCTACTGTCACCAAAGGCAGTGAACCCTGGACCCTGCTGCTGCTCCCCGGCTCTCCACCCCTGCCATCTTCATGGATTCTTTACTCTGCCTGCATTCTGGTCTGAAGCCCCAGTGCCAGGCTGCTGCATGTAACTGGCCAGGTCTGTGTCAGAGTGCCTGAACTGCCAGGCGTGCTGAGGAACAAGCATTGGCGTTCTGGGCCTCCATGCTGGAAAGGTGAATGTGCCCTTAACATTGAGATAATATGTCAGGAAGTCCAAAGAAAATAGCTATTGCAGTCATCTGAAATGTTCACAGGACTGAGTGCATGGGAGGCTGGATTTTCCTCTTTCTTATGATACTTAGGCAAGTGTTAACTCAGTTAAATTCAAGGAGGGGAGTGGAGTGGAGGTTTTGTAAGTCCCCACCTAACAGTACCGTGTACAGGTAATTGCACACGCCTCCTGGGCAAAGGTCACAGCTACAACTTGGACTTTACCTTACAATAGCAAACAATGTAACCTGTTCACATATACCCTTATATTAACCAGAAATACAAAAATAATTTTAAAAATTTATAGAAAGGATTTTTATTTTTATTTTTTTCTTTTTCATTTCTTTATTTTTTATTGATGGGGATTCATTGAGGGTACAATAAACCAGGTTACACTGATTGCATTTTTTAGGTAAAGTTCCTCTTACAATCGTGTCTTGTGCCCAAAAGGTGTGGCACGCACCAAATTTTTTTTTTTTTTTTTTTTTTTTGCAGTTTTTGGATGGGGCTGGGTTTGAACCCACCCCCGTCGGTATGTGTACCCAGGCCCTATTCCTTTTAGCCACAGGCGCCGCCCCAAGTTTTTTGTTTTTTTGGAGACAGTGTCTCACTATGTCACCCTCAGTTGGGCTTAATCGATTCTCTTGCCTCAGCCTCCCAAGTAGCTGGGACTACAGGTGCCTGCCTCAACGCCTGGTTATTTTTTGTTGCAGTTGTCATTGTTGTTTAGTTGGCCCACGCTGGGTTCTAACCCTCCACTTTTGGTGTATGTGGCTGGCACCATAACCACTGCTATGGTCGCCAAGCCCACATGTGAAGTTTTAAGTTATTTAGTCTACTCATGTCCTCTTTAAGGCGAGAACACATGTCTAGAAAGTTTTAATACCTTACCTAACTTACCCAGCTCATTCATTAGTCGAAGAGGCTTTGCATACCCTGATTACTGATCCAGTGCTCTTTTAACTGGTCAGTTTTATGTGCACTTCCTAATAATAATCTTGGGAAAAGAGATCTTCAAACATAGTCACTTAATCAGCACTAGAGCTGGAAACTCTACCATGAAGTAATATGGTACTCTACCATGAAGTACCATGAAGGCAAGCTACATTTGTAAGTTTTCTATAAAATACACAAAATCTGTAACAGTAGAAACTTAAGGAAGTCTAATTCTGTTCAGTAATCCATGGTGGTCATGGAATAAGATGAGTTTCATCTAAACCACCTTTTCTGCTTAAAATTGGACAAATTCACATAGTCACTGGTTGATGAAAAACCTATTCTGCTCTCTGGGCATTGAGATTGATTACAGCCTACTCCACACACTGTTCTGAAGTCATCTCCAAATATTTTTACTTTTCCCAAATTTCCTTTTTTTTTTTTTGAGACAGAGTCTCATTATGTCGCCCTTGGTAGAGTGCCATGGCGTCACAACTCATGGCAATCTCAAACTCTTGGACTTAAGTGATTCTTTTATCTCAGCCTCCCAAGTAGCTGGAACTACAGGCACCTGCCACAACGCCTGGCTATTTTTTGGTTGTAGTTGTCAGTGTTGTTTGGCAGGTCCGGGCTTGGTCGAACCCACCAGCTCTGGTATATGTGGCTGGTGCCTTAGCTGCTGAGCTATAGGCACCGAGCCCCAAAATTTCTTAAATGTCGTCCTTCTTGTATTTGTCTTGTAGCAAATTATTTTTGCCTCTTTACATTTATAGGTGATAGATTCATCAGATGTTGTAGTTCAAGTTCTTGATGCTAGAGATCCGATGGGTACTCGTTCCCCTCACATTGAGACTTACTTGAAAAAGGAAAAACCCTGGAAACACCTCATTTTTGTTCTTAACAAATGTGACCTTGTTCCAACCTGGGCAACAGTAAGTACAGCTATTAATCTAAAACAGTCTATGGAGGCCACTCAGCTTGTGTAGACTTTGAAGTATCTGTTCACAAATCAGTTTTATGGGGTTTTGCACTCTTGAGATTGTTGTAATCAGAGTGTTCTCATTGAAAACAAAATAAATTGCTTCATTGCTGATGGGCAGAGGTACTTTTTATTCTCTGGCAGTTTGTAATCCTCTGATGGGACAGCTGCAGTGTCCCCACACAATGAAGACTATGCCCCTTCAGAAGGAGACAGTTGCCGCCACAACTGGCCTGCTTCATATTATGTTCCATTAACTGTGCTTAGTAGCAATGAAGGCATCTGGGGAATATTGTTTTGCACTTATAAGACACAAAAAGACAAAGCATTAACTGTCATGCTTGAAAAAAACATTTCAAAGAAATGTAGCTAAAATTTTCCTAAGACAATAATGTATTTGGAACACAATCTTGTAATTCAAGCTCTGATTCTTCCATATATTGTAAATAAGCAAGGTACAATTTATGAGCATGTCTCCTCTTCCTTTAGAAACGATGGGTTGCGGTTCTCTCCCAGGAATATCCAACACTTGCTTTCCATGCAAGTCTCACAAACCCCTTTGGAAAAGGAGCATTCATTCAGCTTTTGCGGCAGTTTGGAAAGGTACTGAGACCTGATCATTTCTCCTAAAATTGTATAACTGAGTTTGTGTAAGAATCTTACTTGCCACGGTATGGCAGAAAGTTACCAGCTTCACTTCTCGCATCTTGGTGTGTTTTACAGAGACATAAAAGTCATAGGACCTGTGGATTATAGGGGATGCTGAAGTGTCTTCTTGCTCAAACTTTGCCCCCATCCCTGACCAGTGTCACTTCCCTTTCTGCCACATCCCTGGCATTTTACAGTGCAGATTCTGCTTGAGGACCTCCTCTCACATTCATTGTCCTCTACCCCGGGCTTTCAGGGCTTGCCCTGCCTCCTCTGTCTGTAGGGCCTGTGCAGTTTTTGTCTTCTCTGCAAAGGGCCTTGGCAAAACTCAAGCTTCAGATCCCTGGTCAGGTGTCAGTTCCTCAGGGCATCCCTGAAACCAGATCACCTTGTCAAATATTCTCCTGCAGCTTCATGCTCTGTCCCTGTTATTTTGAATTTGTGTATTTGATTAATGCTACCTACCTTCTAACAAAAGACACACATCTCTCCCACCTTTCCCCACCTCCCGGAAGGAAACACTTCCAATCCTTAGCTGGTATTTCTGTTCTTTTCCTCCATATTTTAGTATGTGCTTATGATTTTACTTCTTGACCTGCTCACCCCTACCCCAGTTTTATGTGCCTATTTACTTCCTACTACGGAAAATGAGGATCTGGTTTCTTATGGCCGTCCTCCCTTCCTCCATACATACTTTCCTTCCTCTGTTTTCCCTGTATTGTTAGATGACAGTGTTGGGTTATGTTGTTATTTATTCGGTGTTTACATTATTGTGACTGTAAAGTATTAATCACTGCTGGTCTGCATGGTATGCTGTGACTACAATTCCTTTCTGACAGAAGCCTTTTTTTTCTATTTTCTCTTGTGTTGCTTGTTTCCTTTCTTTTTTGAGACAGAGTCTAACTTTGTTGCCCTTGGTAGAGTGCATTGGTGTCACAGCTCACAGCAACCTCAAACTCCTGGGCTTAAGCGATTCTCTTGCCTCAGCCTCCCAAGTAGCTGGGACTACAGGCGCCTGCTACGACACTATTTTTTAGGTGTAGTTTGGCAGGCAGGGGGCTGGATTCAAACCTGCCAGTTCTGGTATATGTGGCTGGCGCCCTAGCTGCTGCACTACAGGTGCTGAGCCTGCTTGTTTCTATCCCTAATGTGTCACCTGGTAGAGCCTATGGATGCACCGTCTTTGTCTCACTGGAACTTTCAGGATGTCCAGGCACAACAGGTCATTGCCTTCAGGGCTAGCTTTTTCGTCCTGTCCTCCCAGCTGTGACTGACTGCTCTCTAGACCTACTGCAATGTCATCTTTCTAGGATTTTCCTTTACCATCTTGACAGTTCTAGGGCTATTTTCCTACATTGGAGTTCCTGTTTATTCTATTGTTTTTCTTCTTTTATTTTTTTTTCTAGTTTACTCCATTTATTTATTTAGACAGAGTCTCACTTTGTGGCCCTTGGTAGAGTGTTGTGGCATCATAGCTTATAGCAATTTCCAAATCTCGGGCTCACGCAATTCTCTTGCCTCAGCCTTCCCAGTAGCTGGAACTATAGGTGCCCACCACAATGCTGGGCTTTTTGTTTGTTTGTTTTGGTAGAGACAGAGTCTCACTCTAGATCAGACTGGTCTCTAACTCCTGAGCTCAGGGCAATGGCCATCGGCCTCCCAGAGTGTTAGAATTACAGGCGTGAGCCACTGCGCAGGCCGCCTCCTTTTTGATGGAAGATATTTTCCAAAAGTTTCTGGATAAGAGATGTTTAGAACATTGTTTGAGATACCTTGCATTTTGAAAATATCTTTATCCCCACCTCATACCTTTTCTTCTCAAAGTGTTGATGGTACCACTGCATTGTCTGCTGACTTCTGAGAGATCCAAGGCAATTCTGAGACCCCTCATCCTTTGCAGCTAGGATGTTTTGATTGCTAAAATTCCTCTTGTTCTAAATGTCACAGAGATATGCCTCAGGGTCTTTTATTGTTTAGCCAGGTAGGCCTTTCTTGGGACTTTTAGTCTGATAATTGTCTTTCTTTATTTCTTTGGCATTTCCTATCCTCCTCTATTGTCTGCATTCTTATTTAAATATTTGCTTTTACCTCCTGCTTGAATTCTTGAATTTTCTTATCTTTATTTTGGTATGCATGACAGTTTGCTCTATTTTCTGGGGAGTTCCCTTGACTTGACCTACCAGTTGTTCTATCACAAAATTTATTTTGCCTATCAGTTTAATTTTTAATTTCTGACAGCTCTTGTTTAACTCTTGATTTGCCCCACCATCTTTGATATCTTACTTCACAGGCACAATGTCTTTTCTGTCTTTCTGAGAATGTTAATAATGGTGATGTCTCAGAATTTTCCTCTCTGCCTATGATAGTTCTGTTCCCTCCAAGTTTCTGTTAGAGACACGCTCAAATGTCTGGTTATTCTTGGTTCTCCATGAATAAAGCACTTAAAAGCAATAGAATTTTTTGTTGCGTGGGACTTTTACCAGTAGTCTAACTTTCAAGGTCACTCTTTTTCATTCATTTATTTTTGGTAGTAAAAATGCAAAACACATTGTAGAAAGAAAAGGAGGGTTGGGACACAGAACTTGTTACTTGGTGAATCTGTTAAAATTTTCTTTCCTGAAGACATTTTATCAGTGAATTGTTCTAAATTGATGACTAATGTGCTACGTCCTCCATGTTTTTTGACATACTTAACTTTAAACCTTAAAACCTTCAAGGATAATTTTACATAGATGACTGAGAAAATGACTCACCTCTGATTTATTAATAAGCATATGTATCCACTTTGCTCAGATTATGTAGGTTGGGTGGGAGTCTAGACTTCAGATCAAGTTGTATCAAGAGTTTTACTCTGTTACTTTCACAAAGTATCACAGTCTGCCTGTCCAAAGCGATACTTAATGACTGCATGTATGTGTGTGTATTCTTTTGAACAGTTACACACTGACAAGAAACAGATCAGTGTGGGGTTCATTGGCTATCCAAATGTTGGCAAGAGCTCTGTGATAAACACATTACGATCCAAGAAAGTTTGCAGTGTGGCCCCCATTGCAGGTGAAACAAAGGTATGTCTGGCTCAGGGGGTGTTTTATTTCCACCGAGTGTGATTGTTTAGGGAATGGAGAGTTCTGTCTGCTGCTCTTGAATGCAGACCACCATAGAGAGTTTTAAGCCTTCACAGAATAGTTTGGAATATACCAGAGTTGTTTTGCCTACTTTGATAAGACTGAGAATACTTTGTATGCCACTGTGTGGCTTTGGAGTGATTTGGGTAATGTGATTCATAAGTAAGTCTGTTTTAAATTGTCACTAAGTCTGTTTTACTTTGATAAACAAAATTAACCCAATAAAATTTGAAGGCTGAGCTAAGAAGGAAAACTCAGGACTGACTTGGTGTCTCATGCCTATAATGCTAGCACTCTGGGACCAGAGGAAGGAGGATCCCTGAGGTCAGGAGTTCAAGATCAACCTTAGCAAGAGCAAGACCCTGTCTCTATTAAAAGTAGAAAACTTAGCTGGGCATCAGCAGTCCCAGTTGCTCAGGAGGCTAAGGCAGGAGGATTGCTTGAGCCCAGCATTTGAGATTGCTGTGAGCTTTGGCTGATACCAGCATTCTAGCTTGGGCAGCAGAATGAGACTCTGTCTCAAAAATAAATAAATAAATAAAGGGAGGCTCAGTGGTTATGGCACCAGCCACATACACCAGGCCTGGTGGGTTTGAACTTGGCCTGGGCCTGCTAAACAACAGTGACAACTGCAACAACAAAAATAGGTGGGTGTTGTGGCAGGTGCCTGTAGTCCCAGCTACTTGGGAGGCTGAGGCAAGAGAATCGCTTAAGCCCAAGAGTTTGAGGTTGCTGTGAGCTGTGATGCCACGGTACTTTACCAGCGGCCATAAAGTGAGACTCTATCTCTTAAAAAAAAAAAAACAAAGCAGGGGGGGGACTCACCTTAGGATAGATTCTGAGAGTTGGGGGTTATATCCTAGGATACAGAGGCTTTACAAAACAGCACGGTTCTGCTTAAAGGCAAAGAGGCCAAGCAGTACTAACTTACCAGGAGTATGCAAGGAAAGGTTCCTTGGGTATTATTGCACAATTCTAGGTAGAAGTCCTGTCTCCGCATTATTTTTAGAGTTTTAGGTTACTATAGTTTATATTTAGTGGAAGTGTCTGTTGCGTGGCACAAATATTGGAGAGAGAAGCTTAATTAGCAGGTTACTTTTCTTTGACTCCCCCTTTCCTGTTTTCTAACGTTATACATGAGCACCAGGGGTTTATGAAATTAGATTCTTGTATTTGATGTGGGATGTCTCTGACTTTTTTCTGTCTTCAGGTCTGGCAGTATATTACCTTGATGCGTCGGATATTCTTGATTGACTGTCCGGGTGTGGTTTACCCCTCTGAGGACTCGGAGACAGACATTGTGCTAAAAGGAGTTGTAAGTACTTGTTCCTGATAGGCTGTTTGTGTTTTGGGGAAAGCATTCTCTAGGGAACCCTGGATACCTCTGCTTTTTACTCATTCAGAAGACAGTTTGAGGTCAGTCAGTCTGACCAGACTATAGGAACATGATGCTAAACAGGGCATCCTCTCAGTGAAGGCTGTTTGTTAGTAGAACCATTGGCAAATCTGGTCAATATCTTCCCACAAAGGAGTTTGTAGTTTACACATAGGATCCAAAGGGAAGCAGAGCCTGTTTATGTTTAGTGATAATTCATCTTCGTGGGTTTATGAATTGAGTCATTTTGGAACCCAGTCATTTCCTACTTACTTCTGAATGTGCCTAAGAACACTAAATGGTTCCACTTAACCTTAACCATGCTGTGGGCTATACATCCTCTGCACATTCCTCTTCTTTCTTAAGCTATTCCAGTCTTTTTGTGTCCTGGGATTGGCAGCCTTTTAACCATTTCTGCAAGTGAATAACATGAAGCAGTCCAAGTTTAAACTGTTTGTGGAAGCCACACAGTTAATTTGTGGTGAGCTGTGATTAAAGCTGAGTTCTGGGCTTCATGGCTGTGGTCAGCCTTCACTGGTACTTCTTGCAGCTGACCATGTCTAGCCACCTTGGAGACAGGCTCCTGCCAGGCTCCACTTGCCTTGTGATGTTGAAATCTGTTTTCAAATAGTGTTATGTAGAACACAGGGAACTTCACTACTTCCACAACAATCAAGTTTGTAAGCAGGAGATTTCCAATTAACATTTAGGTTCAAGTGGAAAAAATTAAGACTCCTGAAGACCACATTGGTGCTGTACTTGAACGAGCAAAGCCAGAATATATCAGCAAGACATACAAGATTGATTTTTGGGAGAATGCTGAGGACTTTCTTGAAAAGCTAGCTCTCCGGACTGGGAAGTTATTAAAGGTGAGCCAGAATTCATGAGAATTTAGACTGGTACATATGGCAGGCATGTGTGTATATGATGTGGACCTTTTTTTTCTATATATTGTGTGAGTGGTGTGAAACTTGGCCCATAGTGGGTGTGGAACCGGGTGGGACTAGTGAAATGCTCTCAAAGCAGAAAGTGGTTTTGTTCATTGAATTTAATTGGGACTCTTACTCTGACGTTTCAGGGTGGAGAGCCCGACTTGCAGACTGTGGGTAAGATGGTTCTCAATGACTGGCAGAGGGGCCGCATTCCTTTCTTTGTCAAGCCACCCACCGCAGAGTCACCTGCAGTTCCCCAGGTAAAAGCAGAATGGACCTACCTTTTGGAAAGCATGGTTTCTCTAGATGTGGTGTAACTTTTGATTGTCTCCCCTTTTGAGCATCTTTTCCTAAGTGGTAGGTATTTTGACTACAGTGCCTCATTTCAGTGTGCCAGCACCGTGGCCTTGTTGGGGGATGCATTCAGAGTGTAATAAATAGATGTATGAGAGAAGGCTAAGCTTAGATACCAGTCTTCAGGGCCTGGGAAAGAGAGCTCATTAAATGTAAGTAATCTGGTACCCATGTATTTTCTTATGCTTCAGGGACAGAATCATTGCTGAAGGTAATAAACATTTATTGGCACCAGCCATGTGCCAAGCATAGGGAACTTAAAAGCCTTGTTCCTCAAGAAGCTCATGATCCAATGGGAGAGGAGAGTTATACAGTTGATACTCAGGGAAAGAAGTGCTAGGTTTGGGGCCTCTGGCTGTGTTAAGAAGCTTCCCTACCATGTAGTGTGGTTTCCCTGACCTCTGCAGTGGACTGCCACAAGGCTCAACATCTGTGCTTTGCTTTTATGTTTCTGGGGCCTTTTTCAGAACTCAGCCAATTATCTTGAAGTGGTAGCCTCACATTTAGCCTCTATGTTGATCTTGTTTGGTCTGTACAGCTCTAGCTTCTTGTTACTTATGCTCCATGCCCAGCGATGCCTTTGTAGCTCAGTATTCCCAGTTATTCCCACTAACATTAACCAACCTTCTCCCCTCTCCCTGCTAAAACCACCAAACAACCAAACAGAACAGCTCCTCTCCCTTTTCTTTATATTAATTTATTCATTTATTGATACATTCACATATTGAGTGCTGAACGAATTCACACCTCCTATGTGCCAGGTCTTCCTCTGGGTACTGGGGTGCTTCATTAAGAAGCAGACAAGGCCCTGCCCTCCACATGCATTTACATTCCAGTGGGGGAGTGTGTGTTTTTTTTTTCTGACACCAAATATGTGTCTTTTCCCCACACCATTTCTGTAACACTTTGACACCAATTTAGTGTCTTAACAATTATATTTGACCCTGACACTAACTCCAGACATAGTGCAGACCCCTCAGGTGAGGGCCTCAGTGCCACAAGACTGCCCTCATTTCAGATACCACCTGCAGGCTATCCTCACTGAGGCCCAGCAAGACAATAAATTTAGGAGTTTTGAGGTTTGATAATTTGCTGAAATGACTCACAGAACATGGGGAAGTATATTACTTGCAATTACAGCTTTTTAATTTAATTTAATTTTTTTCAGTTTTTGACCAGGGCTGGGCTTGAACTCGCCACCTCCAGTATATGGGGCCAGCTAGGCCTACACCCTACTCCTTTGAGCCACAGGCACCGCCCCAATTATAGTTTTTTATAAAGGATAAAGCTCAGGAATAGTCAAAGGGAGAGGTGCCCAGAGGCACAGAGGTGGGTGTGGCTCACACCTGTAATCCTAGCACTCTGGGAGGCCAAGGCCGGTGGATTGCCTGAGCTCAGGAATTGGCCTTAACAAAAGTAAGACCCTGTCTCTAAAAATTCCTGGCCGTTGTCGCTGGTGCCTGTAGTCCCATTTACTTGGGAGGCTGAGGCAAGAGGATTGCCTGAGCCCAAGAGTTTGAGCTTGCTGTGAGCTGTGATGTCACTGCACTCTACCTAGGGCGACTCTACCCAGAGCAACATAGTGAGATTCTGTCTCAAAGAAAAAAAAAAAAGAGAGAGAGAGGCACAGAGCTTCCATGCCTTCTTAGGGCACACCGCCCTCCCAGCACATTGATGTGTTTCCCAACACAGAAGGTCTTGGAACACCATCTTGCAGGGTTCTTATGGAGGTTTCATTACATAGGCATGACTTGACTAGACTCACTCTTAAGCTCCTGGTGCCTCCCCAGAGGTCACAGTGGGGCTACAAGCCCCAATTCTATAAACAAGTGCTTGGTCTTTGTGGTGACCCATCCTCCATCCTGAAGTTACCAGGGGCCCCACCTTGAGCTGCTATGACTAACCATGTTAGCATAAACGATGGTGTGATGCTCAGGGCTTCTTATGTATAACAAAAGATATCCATCACTTAGGAAATTCCTAAGGTTTTAGGACATCTGCCAGGAACTAGGGGCAAAGACCAAATACAGGGGTGCCAAAAATGTATGTACAGTTTAAGAAAGGAAAAAATAATTAAAATTGTAATAGTTCGACTTATGCAATTTCAAGAGATGCAAGATATACCGGTAATATACAATGTAACAAACAGGTATATATCAAGTATTACTACTTTAATACAGTTTTTTCCTTTCTTAAAATGTGTATTCTTTTTTTTTTGCACAGTGGGTCACTATCAGTAAGAAAAATAAAGATCAAAAATATGCCTTTCTGTAATTAATCATAGGGAAACAGGTAATTATGTAGTAACAAGGAGTATTGTGTGCTGCCAAGGAAACTGAAGCAGGTGAGGGGTTTGAAGCAGACACAGGGGTACCTACCTTTGTGTGAGAGGTGAACAAAGAAGGGCTCTGAGGAAGTGGCATTTTAGCAGAATGAAAGGAGGCAGGAGCCATACAAGTGTCTTGGGAGAACATTCCAGGGAAAGGAGCAGTATGTCCACATCCAAAGCACCTGAGGCAAGAGTGTGCTTGGCATGTGCAGAGGATGGGGGGAGGTACAGTGGCTTGAATGGGTGGGCAAGGGGAGGGTAGTGTGATGGGAAGCTGTTGGAGGGTTTTTCTTTGGAGAGCCATCTGTCCCGGAGGATCATTCTGGATGTTTGTATGTCTCTATCACTGCCATCTTGTGACCTTGTGTGAAAACACTTGAATTATCTTTTCTCTTCGTCCATTTCTAGTCGATATGTTTTTTTCTTTTTTGTTTTTATATCAGCGGTCTTTGTTCTGATCTGCTCAATAAGTTTAAATAATCAGTTCAGAAAATTCCCAAAAATTATTATGTCCCCTAAATCCTATGATTCTCTTCTTTTCTTTCTTTCTTTCTTTTTTTGTTAACTTATTTTTTATTATGTATTGATAAATGATGTTTGTGTATATTTATAAGGTACAAAGTGGTGTTATGGTTTTTGAATAAAATGTGGAATGATTAAGTCAAGCTCATTAACATAAACATCACCTGAAATATTGAACATTATTTGTGATGAGAACATTAGAAATTTACTCTCAGCAATACTGGACACGTGCAGTACTGTGGCCTCCTGTACTCAGCATGCTAGGTGGCCGGCCTCACAGTATTCAGACTATTCCTCCCATCTAACCAAGGAATGGAGCCCTTCTAGGACCATCTCCCCACTCTGAGAGCAGTTTTCACAGATTGGCGGAACAGCCCCTATTTTGTAGATCTGAACACTTCATAACACAAGAGTCTAACCCCACCCTCAACATGAGGGCAGGTGAGACATTTCTTACAAGCAAGCAGGTGACAGAGAGAGGTCTGCGGTGCAGTGGGGATAGGGAGATGCTGCTGCCTCCTCGGTGACGGTGTCCACATGCAGGGCTCACTGACATACCAGTGCGAGCTATCGACTCTGGGTCTCTGACACACTCTGGGAAAATCTGTGCTCCTGGTCCAGGATCCTGCTCGGAGAAACTGTCTATGGTGCAGAGGGAGCTGCCTCCGCCTTTCCAGCCTGTCACTTGCCTCCTATCACCTGCCTTCCGGAGCATATCCCCTGCAAATTCTGGCCTGCCGCAGCATCTGAGAGCACCAAGACTACACGAACAGCAAAAAGTAACATGATTCAACTTGAGTAACACAATCTAAACTCCAGAGATCTATTTACGGAGAATAAAACTGATCTTTTACTCATAAAGTATTTCTTAAAGTGAACATGATATAAAGGTATAAAAAGCCCAGCATATTAAATTTCATAGTAAAATGCCACATGTGCGTGCATATACCTAAGAAATGCAATGCATTCTGTCAAACTAAGGTGCTATCACCAGTCCCAGCTGAAATCATCTTCTCTTCCAAGTACAAGGAAAAAACCTTGAATTGTAAGGAAAATGACTGCGTTCCCTGCCAGCACAAGGCCACAGGCTCCCCATTTGATCACGGCCACATGAGCAAGAATAACAGGAAACCCAAAGGCAGAAACAACAATTTCAGTAGTGAAGAAATACACCAGTTCCCGGCAGGCGCTGCTGGTTGCGTCAGAGTCATATGTGACTCTTTTGGCAATGAAATAGGGAATGGGGGAGATGGTGTGGAAAATCAGGATGAACAGGGGCCAGTACACACCATAATTCTCCAAGGCACAGCCCAGCAAAAGAAAAGTCAGCCCTATGGCCCCACTGAAGGATAACGCCACAAGAGCTTTCACTCCCGCCATGTCTCCCGTGCTGGTCCACGGCTGCTTCCAGCTCCCACCACAGCCCAAGCCAAGCCCCTCTTTTTTTTTTTTTGGGTGAGAATCCTGAAAACTAAAAATTGCCTCACTAGACAAAATTTGCAGATGTACATATAAATTTTGTGTACGGTTTCCTGAATTTTGTAGATCTCTGACATTATTTAGTACTTTGACTGACTACTGTTGACTTTGGAAAATCACTTGAGTTCTGTGAGTCTCATTTGCAAGGATAAAATGATACTATATATGTGAAGCAACAGTAGAAAGCTTGGCACATGCTTATCTTTGCACTACTGCCTAAAACAGGCCAGTCATTTTAGATGTTAGTGTCCCCAAGCTCAGTACTTATTGTGAACTTTCCTCACTCACAAAATGCCCCTCCTTGAGTTACAGTATTTCTTCAAGTTGCCTCCTGTCTGAGTCTGCTTTGGGCTGCCATAACATTACCACAGACTGGGTAGTTTATAATGAACAGAAATTTATTTGGCTCATAGTTACAGAGGCTGGGACATCCAAGAGTATGGCAACCAGCATCTGACGGGGCCTTCACACACAGGGGTCATCCCATGGCAGAAGGTGAAAGGGCTTGCTTTTATAACACACTCACTCTTGCAGCAACTAACCCACTTCCAGATAGCATTAATCCCTTCATGAGGGCTCACCATCTAATCTCCTCTTACTAGGCCCTACTTTCTAACATCATTGCATTGAAGATTAAGTTTCCAACACATGAATTTTGGGGACATGTTCACACCATAAGACCTCAAATGCCTCTCCTGAGTACCTGACACGTTGTAAGCTAGTGCTGTTCTGGTACTTACCATTCAGCATGGCTTTCATTTTTCTGTTATGTGTGTTAATTTTATATGTGCTTGTCTCAACAGCTTCTATTCCTAACACTATTCAAGGAAGATTAGGGAATCTTACTTGTATGGTAAATTGTTGATTGGTTTTAGCAGTTAAATCCTTTTTAGTTGGCTCATCCTTTGGAACTACAGGTGTGTATTCTCTTGATCCTTTAATATTAGTTTCTGGGTTTAATGTACATTGGCTTAACATAGAATAATGATGTGATTCACATTTGTGTGTTTTTAGTACTTTGCTTAGTCCTGAAAAGAATATTACCTCATTTGAAAGCAAGGTATAAGTTGAGAAATTCAGTTTTGTTGTTTTTTTGTTTTTTTTTTAAGAGACAGAGTCTCACTTTATCACCCTGGGTAGAGCACTGTGGCGTTACAGCTCACAGCAACCTCCAAACCCTGGGCTTAGGTGATTCTCTTGCCTCAGCCTCCCAAGTAGCTGGGACTACAGCCCAGAGTTTTTTTTTGTTTTGCAGTTTGGCCCGGGCCAGGTTTGAACCTGCCACTCTCGTGGTATATGGGGCCAACGCCCTACCCACTGAGCCACAGGCACCAGAAATTCAGTTTTCATTTTTCTGATTCCTTTTTTCTCTCCTGCTTCCACCTCTTTTGGCCTCAATAGCATCCACCCACTGCATCTTCAGAAGTTGCCCCAGAAACAACCCAGAAAACTCCAGAAGAGGAAGTTGTGGACACTGTGGGTGAAGGGTCAGAATCTGTCACTGAGAAAGAAAAACGAGAAGACAGTCAATGTGATGCCAACTCCGAGATGCAGCAAATTCTTGCGCGGGTTCGGCAGAACTTTGGCAAAATCAATGTGGTGCCTCAGTTCTCTGGGGATGACCTGGTTCCTGTGGAGATGTCAGATCTTGAGGAAGAGCTTGAAAGCTTTTCCGCTGAAGAGGAGGTGGAGGAACAAGGCCAACAAGGAGATAGTGAGGAAGAACCTTACCAGGAGTCCCAGGAGGAACATGTGGAAAACAACACGAAAGCAGTTATTAAAGTCCTAGATGAAAAGATTGCTAAATATCAGAAGTTTTTAGACAAAGCCAAAGCTAAAAGGTTTTCTGCAATCAGGTAATATTTTCATCTTCTAATGAATCGTATTATACTTTGTTTATTCCCAGAAACTTGCCATGAGTATTAGAGCCGTTTATTTACGGGCAATGAGGGGTGTTATTGCCATTTTATTGTGGGCTTATTCTGTTCTGTTCAGTTCTGTTTTGTTTTGTTTTTCTGAGATGGGTCATTCTGTGTTGCCCAGGCTGGACTTGAACTCCAGGGCTTAAGTGATCCTGCCTAAGCTTGCTGCCTATCGTGGACTACAGGCACACAACATCATGCCCTATTGTTATTGCTGTTTTTTAAAAAGTGATTTGTGGGCGGTGCCTGTGGCTCAAAGAGTAGGACGCCGGCCCCATATACTGGAGGTGGCGAGTTCAAAACCTGACCCCGGCCAAAAACTGCAAAAAGTAAATAAAATAAAATAAATAAATAAAAAAGACTATGTTGTTTAAAAAAACAAAAAAAGGGATTTGTGAGGCCCAGCATGGTGGCTCATGCCTGTAATCCCAGCACTGTGGGAGGCTAAAGTGGGTGGATTGCCTAAGCTCACAGGTTTGAGACCTGCCTATGCTAGAGTGAGACCCCATCTCTAAAAAAAAAATAATAATAATAATAGCTGGGTGTTGTGGTGGGTGCCTGTAGTCCCAGCTACTTGGGAGGCTGAGGCAAGAGAATCGCTTCAGCCCTAGAGTCTGAGGTTGCTGTGATCTGTGATGCCACTGCACTCCACTGAGAGCAACAAAGTGAGACTCTGTCTCAAAAAAAAAAAAAAAAAGGACTTGTAAATTTTGTAAAATTCGGCTAAAAGATGGGAAGCTTAGTTGTCCAGTCTTTTAGAAATGCCAGGGGAGCTACAAAAACTTGGATGTTCACTGCTTCCCCTGGTGATAAGTAGATAAACAGGCATGGGTGGGGGTTCTTTAATCTGTTTGTTGCAGGTCTCTACCTTATGTGATCTGGACAGTTGAGAGGAATGTTGGACAGCTTCATTATTTTGTTTCAGAATTTCCAAGGGGCTGAGTGAAAAGGTATTTGCAGAATGTGAAGAACAAAGAAAAACATGTGAAGAAGATGTAGATGATACAGGTGAAGACAAATAATTTAAATCATTTAGATGTGATTTGCATCTTTAGAATTTTGGGTTTAATTTCCACATTATCTCTCATATAGCCATCCACACAAGTATTCGTCATCTCTGGCATGTTACAGATTACCTTGGTACCACATACTATTTATCATACAGATTGGATTATCCACTTTTCATTCTGCACATTTCTTTTTTTTATTATTTTTTTTTAATTTTTTTTTATTAAATCATAGCTGTGTACATTAATGTGATCATGGGGCACCATACACTGGTTTTATAGACCGTTTGACACATTTTCATCACACTGGTTAACATAGCCTTCCTGGCGTTTTCTTAGTTATTGTGTTAAGACATTTATATTCTACACTGACTGAGTTTCGCATGTACCCTTGTAAGATTCACCGCAGGTGTAATCCCACTATTCTGCACATTTCTTAGGATGAAATTGGCAATTCGGGAAACTGCTTCTTTAAAAGGGTACATAATTAACCTTAGAATCCAAGGATGGGTCTGTAAACAGATTGGGGGGAGGGGGGGTCTGTGAGTCACACATTTATTCTTTATTCCTTTTTGCTGTCCATGTCTGTATTGAGTGTGTTTAGAGGCTTCTGAGGGCCTTCCTAACCTGGACCATCCTGCCTCTGCACTCTGCTCACCTGCTCCATCTACAGTAGCCTTTGCCCTCCTCCTTCCAACACATTAAGCTTGTTCCCATCATGTTGGGTTCACAAATTTTCAATAGAAAATTTCTGTTTTTCTGTATGTGTGTTTGTGTATTGTTTGTATCCAGCACCTGCCAAAAAGGGAAGAAAGCGGAAGGCACAGAGGGAAGAGGAGCATTCAGATAAAACCCCCAGGACGCTGACATCGAAGGAGGCAAGTGATGGGGGTCTTAAATGTGACTCAGAGAAAGTAGAGAGCAGTCCATTTAACCTCCAAGACCCACTCTCTGAAACAAATGGTCTAGAGCCTAATGCCCCAGTCCTCAATGACCTAGTTGAGTTCAGAAATATGGAGAAGATAGGGTGGCGCCTGTGGCTTAACGGAGTAGGGCGCCAGCCCCATATGCCGGAGGTGGTGGGTTCAAACACAGTCCCGGCCAAAAACTGCAAAAAAAAAAAAGAAAGAAATATGGAGAAGATAGCTGGACATTGTGGCAGGCACCTGTAGTCCCAGCTACTTGGGAGGCTGAGGCAAGAGAATCGCTTAAGCCGAACAGTTTGAGGTTGCTGACACCACTGCACTCTACCCAGGGCAACAGCTTGAGACTTTGTCTCAAAAAAAAAAAAATAGAAAAGAAATACCATGAAGAGGTGGTTGCCTGTTTGGTCAAGGTCCATGAGTCCTTGATCACTGTCCTCAAGTCTATGGCTTATTAGAAGAGTGGCTTGTTTTATGTGGCCCTAGGATAGTGACACATGATAAGCAGAGCAGGTTAGGAAGATAGATCTCAGCCTCTGGGATGGAGAGTTTTGGAGCTGAGGTGTTCAGAGCTAGAGCGGGCCCTCTGGGCAGAGGCATAGTTATCAGCAGTGTTCAGCCTTACTGCAGGGGACCACTTGCACAGAAAGGATTCAGGGCACTGGATGAGAGTGGGCCCAAATGAAAATCTGTAAGTGGGAGTTGTCAGAAGTCGATCTGTGAGATTAGCTGTCTTCCTCGATAGCTGTGCTTCCAGTGGCTGTGGAGGTGGCTTGGGCATTGGAGCACAGTGAGGCTCCTGTCATACGACTTTCAGTGTCCGATTTCAAAGTCTGTCTCCCTCACGCCTTTTTTTTCCTGCCATCTTTTACAGCGGAGGCGAGCAGCACGGCAGCAGCAGTCCAAAAAAGTTGGTGTGCGCTACTATGAAACACACAATGTGAAGAATAGGAATAGGAACAAAAAGAAGACCAATGACTCAGAGGGACAGAAACACAAACACAAAAAGTTCAGACATAAGCAGTAACATTTAAAAAGTTTATTATACAAAAATATGCAATTAAAAATTGTGTTTTCTTTCCTGTGAGTTTGCATTTCTCAGGCCATTATGCATTTGTTCCGAGGTTTGACAGTTGAAGCCATTCTCCAGTGCTAGTGAAAGTAGAGATCAAAGCTTCTCACCCTTAAAGATTTCACTGATTGAGTCCATCGGTATTTCAGGTGGTTGGATTAGCTGTCATAGTCCCTCCAGAGAGTAACCTTGTGAAAATACCTGACAAAAATAGGGGATGAAGTCTACAAAATGGAAAGTCGTATTTCTTCTGTGCTGGTAATTAGCAAATTGGAACCAAAGCATATAAAACTGTAAAAAGAAGAAATCTCAAGGGTGGTAGTATACATAGCTTGGGCTTTAAAATTTGAGGGAAAGGAAACAGCAGCTAGAGTTCTCTCCCAAGGAAGTGGCAGCATGGACAGGTCATTTTAATGGAACTTAAAAATTCCTCAGGACACTGTAGCAGCATGAAAGCTGTGACTTCAGACTGGAGACTAGAGCATATTAGGCACATGTGGCTTGGGGAAACAGCGCTTCCTTGGCCACTAGTTCTTCCAGTGAGCCTTGAAGTCCTACTAGGGTGGACGGCAGGCCAAAACTCTGCTAAGAAGTGGGTCTCGTCTCACACCTCTTCAGGGGAATACTGAGCATGTTAGTGCCTTTAGGTAATTTTACTTCTGCACCTTCATGGAATGATGGAAGACACACATCATGCTACTTTAGCTAGGTTTATGCCACTAACTCAATTTTCTGGATCTATAAAACCAGAAGAGTTTCATAAAAGAAATAGTAAACTGTAGTTCTCCACACTATAGTCTGATTATTAGTAATGAGAAGTACAAGTGAGATTTGGTTACCTCTCCAGTTGATAATTAAATATAGCTAACAGATGGGATGTAGACTCGGGGTAGAATAAAATGAACAAATCACATCTGGTGGTGGTAGAGCTGAGTTGTAAGCTGACTTGTATTCTTTTCCAGAAAACATTACTTTCTGCAAAGCCATGGGGGTTTTACTGCCATTGTTTCCTAACCTAGGCAGTCTGACACTAAAGGAGGAAGGGGTCCGGTTGACTTAGCAAGTGGGAATAAAACAGTATAAAACCAAAGCTCCAAAATGAGTAACTAGAAATGCGTTCTAGTAGAAATGAAGAATCATGAAATAAGGACAGGCCAGAGAAGCCCAAGTTAAGGTACAAGATGAATTGTGAATTAAAAGTTTGAAGGGCAGAGAAGCAGCTTCATTTGGCCAGAAAAAAATGATGCAGAGTGATGATGAGAAAGCTGGTGCTTTCTCAGTTACTATTTGAGTTGGCAGATCCCAATTTTGGCTAATAAACCATGTACTGAGACTGTCAGGGCTCCACCACCTTCCACTGCACAGCCAGGAGCCTGACTGGCAGATCTTAAAAGTGTTTGATGACACTGGGCAATAGCGTGACTTCTGAAAAACACATAGGTGGTGATGAGGGGAGGATAGGGCTTGTTCACTCAGGAAACTAGCGTTTTATTACAAAAGTCTTATGATGGGATAGTAGTATTTGCTGAGACCCATATGGAAATTATCACTTCTTTGGTGCAATAATGCCTTCCAGTTGGGCCTGAAAAACAAAAACAAAATTAATACTTGAAACTTGCAGCCTGACACAAATAGCTAAGAGGTGATAAAAGTCTCAGGGAAGAACAATACAAATGTGGCCACTCCAAGTGATCCCTTGTTCCTTCATTCCCAACTACGTATTTTCTAGATTAGCTAGTCTCTGGCTCGGCATACGGTTTCTGCATTAGAAGAAACCAGAGCTTTTGCAGTTTCCATACAATAATGGCTCAGTGTATAAAGCATTGAAAAGAAAATTGAATAAGTTGTTGAAATAGTGGTTTTTCATGGCTCATTCCAGGCCTGAATATGTCTGCTAAGTTAAACATTTGGCTCTCTTGTTTAGGATCCTGGGAGCTCTGCTGAGACTAGAGGTTCGGTAAACAGCAAATTTTTGGCGGCCGAGACAACTTGACACTCAATTAGAGAAAATTGCTACTAGTGAATAGAAAGCTGTCCATCTTGTATGCAAAGTTTAAGATGCTTGGGAATTATTTACCATGTTCCTCTGACAGCCAGTAAATAATTTACTGTCATAGTATGTAGTTCTGTTCTCAGGAAGGCAAAGCTTGTTTTATTTGCAGTGCAACTTTGAGCCAATAAAAATCTCACTTCTGTTCATGCTAGCTCATAGGTGATTACAAAAAACCCCTCACTTCTGGGCAGCTCCTGTAGCTTAGTGATTAGGGCGCCAGCCACATACAAGGGGGCTGGTGGGTTTGAACCTGGCCTGGGCCTGCTAAACATCAATGGCAACAACAACAAAAAGCCAGGCATTATGGCGGGTGCCTGTAGTCCCAGCTACTTGGGAGGCTAAGGCAAGAGAATTGCCTAAGCCCAAGAGTTTGAGGTTGCTGTAAGCTTGATGCTACCGCACCAAGGGCGACATAGAGAAACTGTCTCAAAAAAAAGAAAAGGCTCAGCATCTGTAGCACAGTGGTTATGGCACCAGCTACATACACTGAGGCTGGCAGGTTTGAACCTGGCCTGGGCCTGCTAAACGACAACAATTGCAACAACAAAAAAAATAGCTGGGCATTGTGGCAGGCGCCTGTAGTCCCAGCTACTTGGGATGCTAAGGCAAGATAATCACTTAAGCCCAAGGGTTTGAGCTTGCTGTGAGCTGTGATGGGACAGCACTCTACCAAGGACGACATAGGGAGACTCTGTCTCAAAAAAAAAAAAAAAGATGCTAAGGTATTTGTTTTCCTCTTATTGCTAATACTATGAGAAGAACTGAGGAATTCCAGCTTATAACAAAGGGATATGGCAGATAAGGGAGGCAGCTTCAGAGGCTGCTAAGCATACAGATTCACCTTGAGCTATGAAAGTTTCTAGCTTTTGAACTTTTTAGCAAGAAGAAATCTGTTACTCTTCCAGTAGTGGCTCCTGGAAAGCTGCCTTTATTAAAAATGGCTGGTCTTTAGGTTTGTAGACCTAACAAGCCTGCTGATGTCAAGAACATAAGCTTTCAGGCTGGGTGAGGTGACTCACACCTGTAATCCTAGCACTCTGGGAAGCCGAGTCGGATGGATTGCCTGAGCTCACAGGTTGGAGACCAGCCTGAGCCAGAGCAAGACCTTATCTCTAAAAAATAGCCGGGTGGGGAGGCGCCTGTGGCTCAAAGGAGTAGGGCACCTGCCCCATACGCCGGAGGTGGCGGGGTCAAACTCAGCTCCGGCCAAAAACTGCAAAAAAAAAAAAATTAAAAAAAAATAGCCGGCCGAACTGCAACCAAAAAATAGCCGGGCATTGTGGCAGGCGCCTGTAGTCCCAGCTGCTCGGGAGGCTGAGGCAGGAGAATCGCAGAAGCCCAAGAGCTGGAGGTTGCTGTGAGTCCTGTGATGTCACGGCACTCCACCGAGGGCGGTAAAGTGAGACTGTCTCTACAAAAAAAAAAAAAAAAAAGCCGGGTGTTGTGGCAGGCGCCTGTAGTCCCAGCTACTTGGGAGGCTGAGGCAAGAGAATTGCTTGAGCCTAGGAATTTGAGGTTGCTGTGAGCTGTGATGCCATGGGGCACTCTACCAAAGGCAACAAAGTGAGACTCTGTCTAAATAAATAAATAAATGCAAGCGATTAGTGCAGTGGTTCTCAACCTGTGGGTCGCGATCCCTTTGTAAAAATGAACATACATGGCAGCATTAGGAAGATTGAGAACCACTGCATTAGTGGGAAGCCCCTGCACATGTACCTTCAGTTGCTGGTTTGTCCGCTTTAGGAACTGAATCTCCTCGTTGTGCTTCTTCTCTTCCACCTGTCGCCTCTCATTCTCCCGCTTCTCTGTGGCCTCACATTTTGCTTTCTGCTCGTTCACTTGCCTCTCTAAGTCTCTCCTTTCAGTCTCCAATTCTGCAATCTAAGGACAGAATGCCCAATCATCATGGGATGTTAGCAGGTGGACAGGTGGTGGGAAAGTCTGGGAGGATGGGATGGGGGCCACAGCTGTTCATCTCAAGACATTGCCAGGGTGTGTACTGCCACCCAGTGGAAGGTCAGTGACCAGCACGAAACGTCCACAGAGGAGATGATCCTGGCCAGGACTACCAGGCTGGCCGTTACACTCAACTAAGCGTCCTCTCTGAGGTTACGCAGGTCCAGCAGTGGTGAATATTAGAAGAGTGCCTTAAGGGGCCAAAATTTAGTGCTGGAATGACAACCACGTGGCCCTGAGATTGACAGATGAGTCACAAAGGGCCAAAGGTCATGGTAAACCCCACTCACTTTCCTCTCCATGTCTGACTTCCCCTGTTCAGCCTGCAGGGCCTTCCTCATGCCAAACGCCACACTGCTCTCGTACAGGGTCTGGTAGGCAGCAATAGTCATGCGGATCTCATCCCGGACTCGCAGCAACAACAGCCCCCTCTCTGCACAGTTGATGGTGACCTCCCGGATCAGCTCATCTTCCAAAGCACACACACCAGGAGATCAGAGAAGGTGGGGAGGGGGATGCATGTCTATTGCAAACTACCTTTCCTCTTGGGAAAGACTCTAGCATGTGATCTCCTGAGACAAGCTCTCAGAGAAGGTAGTCAGAGAGGGTATCCTCAGTGGCCCACAGAGCCTTGCTATGCGGACACCCCTCGGGACTTGGCCCTTTGGAGTAGCTCACAGTAAGCCTAGGTTAGCCAGGGCAGAGGGAGACAGGAACTTCCAGTTCGTTTACAGCAGTGGGTACCCCCTTTTCCATCCTCAGGCAGAAACTTGGTACCAACTATTCAAAGAAATACGACTTTTTCAGTTGACTGTTTTAATGCATCTGGGAAATCTTGTGCACCCCCTTGGCTGGACTGGTTTGGGCTCTAAACAGCAGAGACTACTAGCTCACCTAACTCCTCCATAAATGCTGACCTGAAAGGAAAGCATAGTTACACTCAAGACAGGAGAATGTGCCAGACCCTGCAGCTGCCTGAGCATTTGGAGGTGGTTTGCAGATCAGAGTCCACAAGGGCCAGTGAGACTGGGCTGGGGGACAGCCATTTGACACCAGCACTCAAGGTAGATCTTAAATCTTTTCTGTCTGTTGGTTAACAACAAATTGCCCTGTGATATTTTTCTGGACCAAGGACTAAATGTTGATAGATGGATATAAATATAGAATATTAACTTTTTTGATCAAAAAATTAGCATATGATGGCTGGGTATAGTGTTTCATGCCTGTAGTCCTAGTACTTTAGGAGGCCAAGGTGGGAGGATCATTTGAGGCCAGGAGTTTGAGACTAGCCTGTACAACATAGCGAAACCCCATCTCTACAAAAAAAATTAAAAAATTAGAAGTTGGGTGCAGTGGCTCATGCCTGTAATCCTAGCACTCTGAGAGGCCAAGGCAGGAGGATCACTTGAGGTCAAGAGTATGAGACCAGCCTGAGGAACAGCGTGACCCCCATCTCTACTAAAAATTGAAAAATTAGGGCGGCACCCCTAGCTCAGTGTGTAAGGCACCAGCCATATATACCGAGGCTGGGGGTTCAAACCTGGCTTGGGCCAGCTAAAACAACAATGACAACTGCAACAACAACAACAAAAAAAAAATAGCCAGGCGTTGTGGAAGCTGCCTATAGTTCCAGCTACTTGGGAGTCTGAGACAAGAGAATCACTTAGGTTGCTGTGAGATGTGATGCCACGACACTCTACCCAGGGTGGCAGCTTTAGACTGTCTCTCAAAAAAAAAAAAAAAAAAAAAGAAAGAAAGAAAGAAAAGAGAAGAAAAATTAGCTGGGTGTGATGGTGTATGCCTGTAGTCCTAGCTACTTGGGAGGCTGAGGCAGGTGGCTCACCTGTGCCCAGGAGTTTGAGGTTGCTATGAGCTATGATGATACCACCACACTCCAGCCAGGGAGACAGATTGAAATCTTATCTCCAAATAAATAAATAACCATTAGGTTGTTATGGAAATCCTTCAACAAGATTCCAAATGGATGTTCTTATCTTACTCCAAACATCTGCTAAAGGGGTAAGGAGCCCAGGGTGTCAGGAGCACAGTGACTGGCAGCTGTGGGACTGGCAGGGAGAGGATGGGACATTTAGCAATTGCTAGGTGGGGCAGGCAGGGGGAGAAGAGATGATTCCAGCATAGGATGGGCTTCAGCTCAGGTGTGCTCAGGGCTTGGATCTGTGCTGGAGGGATGGGAAGAAGGCAGTAGCACCCACCCCCTGCCCAGCCCACTCACCAAAACACTGTGAGTAGAGTTCCCTACGCACAGGACAGATGCCAGTCTCCCTGGCCTGTCGCTGCTGGAGCTTCAGGTCCAACTGCTCCTGCAGGTGCACCACGTCCATCCTGGTACTGGGGGTGCTGGACACCTGCTGGATCCATAGCTGTGTGTCTTCCACCCACTCCCTGCAGCACAGACACAGCCAGGCTGAGCAAAACCCATTGACTTATGAGCAGAAGTAAGACAGCTTTGCCCAACCCACCAGAATCCTTCAGCCCTCCCTTGGAGTGTGAGGCTCCAAAGCCACACTACTCTGCTGTCTCCAGTGAACCCTACTTTGGGACTGGGGAGGTGGGCAACTCCCAGTCTAAGGGTCCTCTGTGAAATCATCACCCACTGTTCCTTACCCTCCTACCAGCCTTACAACAGATTTATGGTCATTGTAGCTTGATCTGAACAGAAAGCCGAGTGGGAATTCCCCATTGGCTTATGGGGAGGGAGACACAGGAGAACATAAAATTTGTGCAAACCAAAAGAAGGTAAATGTATGTAATGTGGTTGGGGAAGTTCTTGAACGTGTATGCTTGCATGGGTCTCCCATAATGAACGTTGCACCAGAGGTGGCCAGGTTTTGGAGTTACAGGGAGATTGATCCAAACTGCCATGTGGGAAAGGACCTCTATGCTGCTGGTGGGAGGGAATCAATTTAAAAATTACCTCCCTCCCTTGACCTCCATCTAGGAGGAGATCACAGCCTGTCTTTGACTGTTACACCTTTTCATCATTGTTTTAACAACTGTGCTGTTAGCTTATTACATGGAAACAGCTGGAAAAACATGAAGGAAAAAGCAGAAGAAAAAAGCAGGGAAAGGGGATTGTGCTAGGGAGAGGTGCTCCTTTATACAGGACCTGAGTGAAGAAATGAGGGGACCAGGGAGCTATCCAGGGAAGAGCACCCTTGGCAGTGAGAACACCACTGCAAAGGTACCCAAGGTGGGAGAGTGATTGAGATGCTTCAGGAACAGCAAACCAGGCCCCCATGAGTTCAGCATAGTGAACAAAGAGGAGAATAAGAGGAGATAGTTTGGAGATATATCATGGGTCAGATGATGCCACATCTTCCAGGTCATTGCAAAGACTTTGGGTTTGAGTCTGAGTCAGATGGGAAGCCATTAAAAGGTTTTTGGCAGGCCAGGTATAGTGGCTCATGCCTGTAATCCTAGCACTTTGGGAGGCTGAGGTGGGTGGATTGCCTGAACTCAGGAGTTTGAGACCAGCCTGAGCAATAACAAGACCCCATCTCTACTAAAAATAGAAAAATTAGCCAGGCATTGTGGTGGGTGCCCATAGTCCCAGCTACTTGGAAGGCTGAGGCAAGAAGATCCCTTGAGCAGGGGATCTGTGGATCCAGCAGGTGTCACGGCAACCCTTAAACCTTGGGTTTAAGCTATGATGGCGCCATGGCACTCTACTCAGGGCAATACAGCGAGAGTCTGTCTCAAAAAAAGGTTTTCTGTCAGAAGACTGCATGATCTGACTTATGATTTAGAGGCTCTGTGGAGAATAGATTATAGGACCAGAGTGGAAGCAGGATTTTCAGCCAAGAGGTCACCATAAGAGTACAGTGGCCAACAGTGACTAGGAATGAGATAGTGGAGGTGAGAATTGTGAAAAGTGGTTGGATTGGGGATTCAATTTAAAGGTAAAACCAAAAGAATTTGATGAAGAATAGACGCATGATATGAGAGACCAAAGGGAAGGAAAAGTTGCTTGTGTCCCTAGTAGAAAGGAGAAGACTGGGGATGAGCAGTTAGGGAAGGAAGAACTATGATTTTGTTTGGAGAGTTTGCCATATCTATTGGACATCTTCCTGAAGGTAGTGAGGAATTAGAAGACTGGGGTCCCTTAGGGGAGCAAATGCATACTTGGGAGCCATCAGCATAAGTGTGGTGTGTAAAGTCCTGAGATTAGGTAAGAACATCAGGAGATGAGGGTTTCCCATCACCTTCCCAGGACCCAGCCGTCACTAAGCTCTAGCTCCGTCTGGGATGCTGGGAGGAAACTTCAGCCAGGATTAGAAGCAGAGTGCTTCCCCCTACAGTCCCAAATTCTGGAATGCAGAAGCCTAAGCCTTCTCCCAGCCATTCTTCTTACTTTACCTTGGGGGTAGAATGGCATTCAAGACTTCTTCTGCCTGTTTTGTAGGATCTGTGACACAGGAGGTTGAGGGGAGCTTGGTTTTGGGTGGCTGTGGGACTGCACCTGAGGGTCCAGGCTGCTGGGGGCTGACTTTCAATGGCCGAGCCTGAGAAGAGACAGGCAAGGGCAGGGAATGATCCAGGCTCTCAGCTCCACACATCCCGCCCTTGGGGACTGCTTCAGGTCCCCTGTCCACCCAAACCTTCCCTATTCCCGGCTTACTTTCTCTGTCTTCTCGGCAGAACTCATGTCTCAGAGCTGAAGGAGGCCATGGCTCTAACTCAATGCTTGAACAGGAGTTTCTGGCACACGAGCTCAGGCCTCTGCTTTCCCACCTCTAGTGATGGAGAAATCACTACCTGATCTATTCTTGGACCCAGCTACCATGAAGGAGAGGGAGTTCCATCCACCGCCCTGTGACTTCCTTTCTCCTAAATCTTTCCTCTTACATCTCCTTTTTCCCTCCTAAATCTGCCGTCTGGGATAACACCCCACATCTCGGGATTCTTGTACCGCTCTCCCGCCCTCCTTTCCGGTTTCAGTTCTCTTACTCCCAGTAGCTGCAATCCCTGTCCCTTGAGATTCCCAGCCCTCAACGCAGGGATCTGTCTTTCCCCCATTAAAGGCTTCCTCAACTCTTGAGCTCCTTCCTCACCTTGGGGCTCCGTTTCTCCGTGTTCCGGCTGACTAGAACCGGGGTGTCGTACTTGAGCAGAGAGTCCGCAGGGGGGATCATGGCGGCGGTGGCAGGGGTAAGCAGCCCAGCAGCTGCGGTCCCTCCAAGCTGGGCCTTGTTTGCTGTCACCATGGAAACGTCCCCACCATCCTCATGGCCTGGGCGGGGCTTCGGGGTGGGGGCGGGGCTCCGCCCGTAGCGCTCCAGTTTCCTTCTTCAGCGTCGGCTTCCCGGAAAGCGCTTACATTCAGCTTCTTAGGCCGCTGGACTCACTAACCTTCCCCGGTCCTTGGGTAAGCAGAGAAATCGGGGGTTCGAGTTGTAGTGTGCAGATCATCTTTAGTGAGCCCCAATTTTATCACCTGAAAACAGGAATCATCTGACTCCTCAAAGAAAAGTTGGAGATGATTCTCAGAGGATGACATCTGGAGTTCCAAGGGGGGGTTTTGGCGGGGAAGAACCAGGTTTAGTGGCTCAGCCTTGTAATCCTAGCACTCTGGGAGGCCGAAGGGGAGGATAGCTTGAGCTCAGGAGTCCTAGATTAGCCTGAGCGAGACCCTATCTCTACTAAAAATAGAAAAATTAGCCGGGCATTGTATCGGGCTCCAGTAGTCACAACTACTTGGGAGGCTGAGGCTGCTGGATCGCTTGAGTGAGCCCAGGAGTTTGAGGTTGCAGTGAGCTAGGCTGAAGCCACTGCACTCCAGTCTGGCAAAAGAGTGACACTCTGTCTCACTTTGTCGCCCTCGGGAGAGTGCCATGGCATCATGGTCACAGGAACCTCAAACTCTTGGGCTTTAACGATTCGCTTGCCTCAGCCTCCCAAGTAGCTGGTGCCCTCCAGAACGCAATTGTCATTGTTGTTTAGTTGTCCCGGGGCTGAGTTTGAACCTGCCAGCCTGGTGTGGCCAGAGCCCTACCCACTAAGCACGGGTGCCTCCTGCCCATGATTTTCTATCTCTGATTGCATTTCCATCTCTTCCCTTTGTACTTTCAAATGTAAATGTAATCACAGTTTGGGGTACAAGTTTATAGTTACTAAGTTGGTTTTTTTCTGTTCGCCATATAGATTTTTGTCAATAGCTTTACTAATGACCACTTAACACTGCTAAATGGCTAAACAGTCCCCTATTGCTAGGCATGTAAGTCATCTTAGTGTTTTTCTTATTACTAATAACTGTGGGGTAGGAACCAATGGAAACCCCTTTCATCCTCTGAAGGATTGCTGAAAAATCAACTCACAAATGGCAAATTGGAAAAAAGGCATACAAATTTATTTAACACAGAGACACGGAAAGAATAACAGTGATTGCCCAGCTTCCAAAGGAAAACCATACTCCATCTTTTCTTTTTTTTTGACGGGGCCAAGTTTGAACCTGCCACCCCCAGTGTATGGGGCTGGTGCCCTACTCTTTGAGCCTCAGGCACCATATTCCATCTTGGCAAAACAGGTTATAGAAGGGAAAAGAGGCTCAGCACCTGTGGCTCAAGCGGCTAAGGCACCAGCCACATACACCTGAGATGGCGGGTTTGAATCCAGCCTGAGCCCACCAAACAACAGTGACAGCTGCAAACAAACAAACAAAAAAATAGCCAGACATTGTGGTGGACACCTGTGGTCCCAGCTACTTGGGAGGCAGAGACAGGAGAACTGCTTGAGCCCAGGAGTTGGAGATTGCTGTGAGCTCTGATGTCACAGCACTCTACCCAGGGCGACAGCTTGAGGCTCTGTCTCAGGGAAAAAAAAAAAAAGGGAAAAGAGGAATTCTGTTTAGGGGCAGTCAAGGATCACTGGGGAAAATAATTGGATCAGGGAAGAGATTAACTTGTAAATTAGTTTTCTTTGATAGTGAAAGGGTCTGTTCACTGGCAGTTACGTTCTTGGTCTTACAGGGAAGGGAAGAAAAAAAAATTGTTTCCTTTGGTGGGGCTGAATCTAGGCAAATAAGGAACTTCAGCTTCATCCTGTACTTTGAGAGAGCCGGTGTGTGTGTAGGGGGGAGGGCAAGAGAGACCTTCAGGCTTCTTCAGGTCAGAATGTCAAGCCACCTTAATTTGGTTCCAGCAATGGCAATAAACAACCTTGAGAGGTGGTGGTTTTTTTTTTCCTGAAAAATTGTCTGTATTATAAGAAAAATACACAGAAAAACAGAGCTAGAAGATGGTAGGCAGATAGGGACAACATAATCATGGAGAGGTGACCCCAAACCTGGCTTCTTACTATAGAGAATTATTTGGCCCTTACCTTATCTATTCATGATTGAAAGAAACTTGCCCTAGCAGGACTGGAGTCCCCTTTTCCAATCTCTTCTCTTCCTGGAAGCTTGATAAAGGTTGTATAGTTCTCAGGCTATCAAGATACAGAAGTATGGAGAAGTATGTTATAGCCCCTTATTCCAGTGCTTTCCTCATGCCTCTGGAACTATCCCCAGCCCCATCCCTCAATATTGGTTCATAGCAAAGGCACGAACTACAATGGAATTGAGGCGACTTAGGCAGTAGTATACTGAGCAATGAGACTGTGTTGATGAGGAAGCGAGCAGCATCATACTTGGTGTAAAGCTACTGTGTAGAGCACAATAGGAGAGATGCTGAAGAACTTGCAGGAAGAAGTAAACTAGAGCCTGTAGTCCATCTGCTCCCAGTGTGTCATAGCCCAGTCCTTGGTCAGGGGTCTCAAAAGGCGTCCCTTTTTCCGTATGTAAGAAAATATACATTGGTAAGTTATGGATGACGGTGGTCAGGATATAGACAAAAGGAATGCTGAAGAAGGGGATTCTGAGTAGGACCATATGCAGCAGTCCCACCAAGATGATGTAGGCCAGCCAGATGCCCCGACTAGTCATCACTCGAGTGTTGAGGTTTACTTCCCTGTGCGCCACCCACATTCATCCGAAAGCCGGCTGCAGAAGCCCGTCTGGCTAGGGGCGTGGAGCTCACCTCTACCGAACGGCTTGCTTTTCCCCAGAAGTTTGCTTTCTGAAACTCAAAACTCCCGCCACCTGAGCTGCTCACTGCGGCCCCGCCCACTACAGAGTCGTCACGTATTCAATCCCTCGCCTCAAGGATTTCTGGGAGAGCAAGCACCCCGGAAGCGGAAGTCCAGCAGTCAAATCGTCATTTCCTTCGGCGATAGGCGCTCAACGGACCTCTTTTCTCTTGCTCAGACGTATCGCGGAATGGAGGCGGTGAAGAAGGAGCGGGGGAGCCGGCGAAGGCACCGGAACGAGGACGTGGTGGCGGCGGAGGCGGCGGTGGTGGTGAAGCAGGAGCGTCTCAGCCCAGAAGCCGCGCCTCCGGCCCACCGCCGTCCCGACTTCTCTGTTAGCAGCTCGTCCCCGCCGACCGGAGAGTCGGGCCGCCTCAGACACCGCGGGAGCCGAGCCCGAGGAGTTAGCCGGTGAGTCGGAAACGTCCCAGTGTGGACTCTGGGTCAGGTTCATCTGAAAGGAGGTCCGGATCAGCGTCAGAAGCAGGTTTTGAATACCGAGCGCAGCGGCTTGGACTTAATACTGAACTGGTGGGGCTGACCCCGTTGTGCTTATGATGAAAGAATGTTTACTCCGGTACCCGCCACTCGCTTTTATATTGGGTGATAAGAGCCTTGTGTCCCCAGCACTTTGCACAGTGTGGCCCAGCAGATAGCGCTGATCATCTGTTAAGTTAGAATGAGATTTTCCCTGTCTGCCCACAAATGGAGTGCGGGTATTATCTTTTTTTTTTTAATTATTATTATTGGGGATTCATTGAGAGTACAATAAGCCAGGTTACACTGATTGCATTTGTTAGGTAAAGTCCCTCTTGCAATCAAGTCTTGCCCCCAGAAGGTGTGGCACACACCAAGGCTCCACCCCCCTCCCAAGGGTGTTGTCTTCACAGTGTTATCTGCCCCAAGGGTTTCCACATCGAGGTCTAGGTGAGATACATGTTAGAAACTCTGGGGGAAAATTTTTTGTTTCTTGCTAGACTTACTCATTTATGCATTCATTCAGCATAGTTTTATAGAGTCCTGTTACATGCTAAAGACTGTCCCAGGTACTGTGGCTGTAAGAGTGAACAACGTAGACGGTCTTTACCTTATGATCGATAAGAAATTGATCATACTCTTATCCCCGAGACAAACAATAACAAACAAAAATAAGTGATAGGGATTAGAAGTGGGAGAAGGCCTCTATAAAGAGGCACCATTTGAGCTGAGACCTGAATGATAGGATTCAACTTTTATTTATTTATTTATTTTTGAGACAGAGTCTCACTTAGTCTCTCTGGGGTCGAGTGCTGTGGCATCATAGCTCACAGCAACCTCAAATTCTTGGGCTCAAGTGATTCTCTTGTCTCAGCCTTCTGAGTAGCTGGGACTACAGACGCCTACCACAGCACCTGGCTATCTTTAGAGACTGGGTCTGGCTGTTGCTCAGGCTGGTCTGGAACTCCTGAGCTCAAGCAATCTGACCCCTGCCTCAGCCTCCTACAGTGCTGGGACTACAGGCATGAGCTACCTTGCCTGGCGTAAGTTTCCACTTTTGAGAGTAAGAGGGTGAATGACCCAGCTTCTTAAAGATCCAGGCAGAGGAAATGTGCAAAGAATGTGAAATAGAGGGCGGCGCCTGTGGCTCAGTGGGTAGGGCACCGGACCCCTATACCGAGGGTGGTGGGTCAAACCTGGCCCTAGCCAAACTGCAACAAAAAAATAGCCAGGTGTTGTGGCAGGCGCCTGTAGTCCCAGCTACTTGGGAGGCTGAGGCAAGAGAATCGCCTAAGCCCAGGAGTTGGAGGTTGCTGTGAGCTGTGACTTCACAGTACTCTACTGAGGGCGATAAAGTGAGATTCTGTCTCTACAAAAAAAAAAAAAAGAAAAAAAGAATGTGAAATAGAATTAAGTATGATTGAAATTGGGAAAAACAACAGTGTAGTGGTAGGAATGAGATGGGATAGAGAGGAAGTAGAGCCATAGGGTGAAAGAATTAGGGTGAGGGGTTGGTGGTGGTAACTTGTGGGTGGTGGTGTCAATTAGCAAGATGTCATGGCACAGGAAGGGTTTGGGTTTTTGTTTTTTTGCAATTTTTGGCTGGGGCCGGGTTTGAACCCACCACCTCTGGTATATGGGGCCGGCGCCCTGAGAGGAAGGGTTGTTGAGGGGTTGGGAATCAAGAGTTATCTAAGAAAGAAAGTGCAATAGGCAGTTGTATATATGGGTCTGGGACTTAAGGGAGACTTCAAGGGTAGGAAAGTAAGCTTTTGCCAGTAGAAAGACTGCTCCTGGTCAGTAGACATCTTCACAACTGTGATTTTTGAGTTAGTTGGTAAGCCTGATACTTGAAGCTGATTTATATGGGGGAAGGGAAATTGAGATAAAATCCTGTGTGTACCATGCTCTGAATAAGGTCCCCAGCCAAAAAGAAAAACAAGTCCTCAGGGAGAAGAAGCAAGTCTCCTCGGAGTAAGAGAAGCCGAAGTCCTCATCACTCGACAGTCAAAGTGAAGCAGGTAAATGGAATTTGGATATTTTGATGTTGGGTACAAATAGAGAGGCACTTCCCATCATAGTTGAAGAGCATGAGTGAGTGTGTGTGTATGTTGACCTGTATCTGAAATGGTTCCTAAAAACTGAGTGCATCTTTTTTATGCTTGTTTGCTTTTTGGGGGGGTAGGGGGGCAGAGTCTCAGTTTGTCGCCCTTGGTAGAGTGCTATGACACATAGCTCACAGCAATCTTAAACCTGGGCTCAAGCACTTCTCTTGCTTCAGCCTCCCAAGTAGCTGGGGCTATAGGAGCCTACCACAATGCCTGGCTATTTTTAGAGGCAGGGTCTCGCTGTGGCTCAGGCCGGTCTCCAACCCGTGAGCTCAGGCAATCCACCTGCCTAGGCCTCTCAGAGTGCTTGGATTATAGGCGTGAGCCACTGCACCCCGCCTCTGCTTGTTTTCCTAAATTTTTATTTTGAGATAATTAGGGATTCACATGCAGTCACAGATAATAAAGGCAGGCATCTTGTACCCAGTTTCTTTCAATGGCATCATCTTAACAGAATTATAGTACAATATCATAATCAGAATATTGACTTCAATATAGTGAAGATACAAAACATTTCCATCACCACAAAGATACTTCATGTCCTTTTATACCCACGCCCACTTCTCTCCCACTTCTAACCCTCCTTAATTCTTGGAAACATCTAATCTGTTCTTTGTTTCCATAATTTTGTCATTTCAACAATGTCACATAAATGAAATCATGTAGTAGGTGATCTTTGGGATTGTCTTTTTTCACGTAGTAGAATTCTTTGGAGATTCTTTCACGTTGTATCTGTCAGCAGTTCATTCCTTTCTGTTGCTAAATGATAGTCCATGCTATGGATGTAGCCATTCACCCATTAAAGAACATCTGGGTTGTTTTTAGGTTTTGGCTGTTACACATAAAGCTACTGTACAGATGTTTTTGTACAGATTTTGTGTGAACATTAGAAGTGGAAGGTTAAGGTGTCACCAGGTTTGGTTTCTCCAGAAGAACCCTCTCTCTTGGGCTTCTGGATGAATACCTTCTCACTGTGTCCCTATCTAATCCTGATCTTTCTTCTGTACAGGTAGCCACAAGTCTTTTTCTCTTGTTATAAGGACACCAACCCTATTGGACCAGCGCCTCTGCCGCAATTTTAATTTAATCAACCTTTTATAAACCTACCTTACATTCTGAGGTGCTTGGGTTTGGTACTTCAAGATACTAGTTTTGATAGTACAGTTTAGTCTGTAATAGTAACTGTACTTTAAGTTTGCCACCAGCAATGTATGAGTGATATAGTTTCTCTGTATCTTTACTAGGATTTAGTGTTACCACTTTATTTTAGCCATCTGAGAGGTGTATATTGAATGATGTATCATTGTGATTTTTTTTCTTGAGACAGAGTCTTACTATGTTGCTCTCGGTAGAGTGGGTAGAGTGTCCAGGCATCACAGCTCACAGCAACCTCAACCTCTTGGGCTTAAGTGATTCTCTTGTCTCAGCCTCCCAAGTAGCTGGGACTAAAGTGCCCACCACAATGCCCGGCTATTTTTGTTGTTGTTGTTGTTGTTGTTGTAGTTGTCATTGTTGTTTGGCAGGTCCGGGCTGGGTTTGAACCTGCCAGTGCCAGTGTATGTGGCTGGCGCTCTAGCTACTGAGCTATAGGTGCTGAGCCTATCATTGTGATTTTAATTTGCATTGTCCTAGGGCTAATGATGTTGAACATATTTTCAGTAGTTTAGTTCTTATCTGTATATAACCTCTCAAGTGAAATCTCTCTTTATATCTATTTTCTAATTAGATTATTTGCTTTTTTTTGCTGTGCAGTTTTTAGGGACTCCTTGTGTATTACAGATACTAGTCCTTTTGAATCTGTGGTTTACAAGTATTTTCTCCCAGTCTGTAACTTGTCTTTTTTTTTTTTTTTTTTTTTTTTAAAGACAGAGTCTCAAGCTGTTGCCCTGGGTAGAGTGCTGTGGCATCACAGCTCACAGCAACCTCAACCTCTTGGGCTTAAGCGATTCTCTTGCTTCAGCCTCCCAAGTAGGTGGGACTACAGGTGCCCGCCACAACACCCGGCTATTTTTTCGTTGTCACTGTTGCTTGGCAGGCCCAAGTTGGATTTGAACCCACCAGCTCTGGTGTATGGGGTTGGTGCCCTAACCGCTGAGTTACAGGCTTTGAGCCTCATTCTCTTAACTGAGATAAGTTTGCCATTTAAGTGCAAGATCTTTCAGTTTCTTATAATGTAAGGTTTGAGAGTTAAGTCAAAGTTCTTTTTTTTTTTGGCCTATCAGGTGTCTACTTGCATCAGCATTTGTTGAAAAACCATCTTTTTTCCTCCTTCTTAATATGTAAAATATAAACTGAGAGACTGAATAGGTTCTTTTTATATAGAATAGTCTTGTCTATATAAAATTTTTTGCTGAGATTTTGATAGAATTATGTTAAAATGATATTTGAGGACAAGAATTGACTTTTTTATTTTAAGTCCTCAGATTGATGAATACTGTGTGTCTCTCTGTAGGATTTGATTCTTTCTTTCTTTTTTTTTTTTAACCTCCTCTTCCCTCCTCCCCTTTGTAGGATTTGATTTCTAAAAAATTTATTATTTTATTTTATTTTTAGAGACGGGAGTGTCACTTTGTCACCCTGGGTAGAGTGCTGTGGTGTCACATCTTACAGCAACCTCAAACTCTTGGACTCAAGCAATCCTCTTGCCTCAGCCTCCCAAGTAGCTAGGACTATAGGCACCTGCCATAGCACCTGGCTATTTTTAGAGACAAGGTCTCTGTCTGGCTCAGGCCAGTCTCAAAGCTGTGAGCTCAGGCAATCCACTGGCTTCACTCTCCCAAGTGTTGGGATTATAGGTGTGAGCCATGGTGCCCTGTCCTTTCTTTCTTTTTTTTTTTTTTTTTTTGTTGTTATTGTTAAGACAGGCTTTCACTTTTACCCAGGCTGAGAGTGCAATGGTGTGATCACTGCAGCCTCTATGTAGCTCCTGGACTCAGGAGATCGTCCTCTGTAGCCTCCAGAGTAGCTAAGACTTCAGGCATGTGCCACCATGCTAAGCTAAATTTTTTTTTTTTTTTAATTTTTAGTACAGATGGTGTGTCATTATGTTGCCAAGGCTGATCTCAAACTTCTCATCCCAAGTCATCCTCCCACCTCAGCCTCTCAATGTAGTAGGATTATAGTGTGAGCCACCACATCCAGCCTATAAATGGTATCTTAAATTTCAGTGTCCACATGTTCATAACTAGTATGTAGAAATATAATTGTTTATCTTAATCCTGCATCCTTGCTGTGGGTTTTTCTACACAATCATATCTACAAATAGGGATAGTTTTATTTCTTCCTTTACAGTCTATATGCATTTTATTACCTCTTGTTATTATACTAGTTTGAACTTCAAGCTCTGTGTTGAGTAAGAGTAGTGAGAGCAGATAAAAATCTTAAGGAAACTGCTACAGAATGCAAGTAGAGACATGGACATTAAGCAAATGGATTTTTCTGTGAATTTCAGAGACTGATCAACTTCCTACTACCTTAATTGGAGAAAAGGCATACACTTATATATAAGGAACTTGGATTTTTTTATTTTCTGGGGATCCTGGAGCCTATCTCCTGAGGGTAGTAAGAGATCGTTATATTCTCTTCTCTACCTCGGAATCACCATTTTCAAAGTATATGTGTTGGGCTAGGTGTGGGGAGCTTATGCCTGTAGTCCTAGAATTTTGGGAGGCAGAAGTGGGAGGATGGCTTGAGGCCAGGAGTTCAAAACCAGCCTGGGCAATATAACAACACCCTCTCTACTAAAAAATTTTTTAAAACTATCAGGGCTTGGTGGTGGGTGTCTGTAGTCTCAGCTACTTTGGAGGTTGAGGCAGGAGGATCACTTCAGCCTAGGAGTTTGAGATTGCAGTGTGCTAGGCTGATGCTGCTGCATGCTAACCCAGGAGAACAGAAAGAGACTGCCTTAAAAAAAATAAAAGGGAAAATATAAAAGGGCCTGGCATGGTGGCTCATATCTATAATCCTATCATTTCTAGTGCTTTGGGAGGACAAGGCAGGAGGATTTCCAAAGGTCAGGAGTTTAAAACTGGCCTAAGCCAGAGTAAGACTCCATTTCTACAAAAAAATTAGAAAAATTAGCTAGGCATGGTGGTGTGCACCTGCAGTCACAACTGCTCAGGAGGCTGAGGCAGGATCACGTAAACTTGGGAGTTTGATGTTGTGGTGAACTTTGATGATGCCATTGCACTCTAGCCCAGGCAGCAGTGAGGCCCTGTCCCAGGAAACAGATGTATTGATTGCATGTTCGTTGTAAATTTATTTTTAATTTGAACTTGCTTGTACATTCTTCTTTGTTTGAAGTACTCTTTTTTGCTGTTCATTTTCTTCTTCCTCTGGCGATGCTCGGCTGTTCTTTTGATGTTAGTAGAGACGGGGTCTTACTCTGGCTCCCTGCTGTTCATACTGGTCTCGAACTTCTGAGCTCAGGCAATCCACCCGCCTTGGCCTCCCACAGCGCTGGGACTACAGGCGTGAGCCACCACGCCCGGCCTGCGTGTTCATTGTAATAACAAGTACATAAAATATAAACTGAAAGTATGGTGTTCCTATTGTATGGTTGGTTACTCCTGTCATTCTCAACAAAAATCCTTCACTTGCCAGAGGAGATTGCTGTAATAGAATTTGCACCTATGTTATTGTATGGCTTTGTCTCCAGGAGTTTCTCTCTGTGTCTGTTCTCTCATTAAGGACATCAGTTACATGGGATTAATGGCCCACACTACATAGTATGACCTTATCTTAGCTAATCACATCCACAAATGACCCTATTTTCTTTTTTTTCTCCTTGAGACAGAGTCTCATCTGGTCTCACAGCAACCTCAAACTCTCTGGTACAAGCGATTGATTCTTTTGTCTTAGCCTCCTGAGTAGCTGGGACTATAGGCACCTGCCACAATACCTGGCTATTTTTAGAGACAGGGTCTCATTCTGTCTCAGGCTGGTCTTGAACTCCTGAGCTCTGGCAATCACCCACCTCAGCCTCCCAGAGTGCTAGGAGTACAGGCATGAGCCACTGCACCTGGCACAAGCCTATTTTCAAAGAAAGTCACATTCTGAAGTTCCAGGAAGGACATTTTAGGTGGCACTGTTCAACCTTGTATAGATGTGTTGTGTTTGAGATATCTGTTAGACATCCAGATGGAAATGTTGAGTGGACAGTGGAATTAAAGCGAGACATCTGCACTGGAGATAAACATTTTGGAGGCATCTGCATATAGATGTATGTAAAGTATTAGGGTTTGAGAATTGTCTATTGCATTTATCAATGTGAAGGCCATTAATCTGGACCACCCATTTCAGTGGAAATAGTAAGGGTGAAACCAGATTGGAGGGATTTTAGAGAAGACAAAAGAGAGGAATTGGGAACTGATTTTTAGAAAAACACTTTTTTGTTTTTTGTTTTTTGTTTTTTTAGAGACAGAGTCTTATTTTATTACCCTTGGTAGAGTGCTGTGGTGTCACAGCTCACAGCAACCTCCAACTCCTGGGCTTAAGTGATTCTCTTGCCTCAGCCTCCCAAGTAGCTGGGACTACAGGTGCCCGCCACAACACTCGGCTATTTTTTGTTGCAGTTTGGCCTGGGACAGGTTCAAACCTGCCACCCTCCATATATGGGGCCAGCGCTCTAGCCACTGAGCCACAGGTGCCACCCCAACACTGTTTTTTTGAGATAGGATCTGTTGCATAAGCTAGAACACAAGTGGTGTGGTCAAAGCTCTCTGCAGCTTCGAGTTCCTGGGCTCAACCTGTCTTCCTGCCTCAGCCCACTGAGTCACTGGAACTCACATGCTACTACCTGGTTAATTTTTTAATATTTTGTAGAGATGGAGGTCTCCCCTTTGTTGCCCAGGCTGGTCTTGAATTCCTGGACTCAAGTAATCCTCCTACCTCAGCCTCCCAGTATGCTAGGATTACAAGCATGAGCCACCACACCTGGCCAGCCATTTATGAGGAGAATAACTACACAGAGGAGTGAAGAAATGGGGTGGGAAGGTGGCACCTGTAGCTCAGTGGGTAGGACACCGGCCACATACACCAAGGCTGGTGCGTTTGAACCTGGCCCAGGCCAGCTAAAACAACAATGACAACTGCAACAACAAAAAAATAGCCAGGCAATTGTGGCAGGCACCTGTAGTCCCAGCTACTTGGGAGGCTGAGGCAAGATAATTGCTTAAGCCCAGGGATATGAGGTAGCTGTGAGCTGTGATGCCACAGCACTCCACCCAGGGCAACAGCTTGAGACTCTGTCTCAAAAAAAAAAAAAAAAGAAAAAGAAAAGAAACGGGGTGGGAATGGAATCTGAAGAGTGTGTTCCTGTGCTAATGGTATGATTCAGTAGAGGGGAAAGTGCAGCTGAAGCAACATTCTTTTCTTTTTCCTCAGAGATAGACTCTTATTGTCAGCCTGGATAGAATGCCATGGTGTCATCATAGCTCACGCCAACCTCAAACTCTCGGGCTTGAAGAATCCCCCTGCCTCAGCTTCCCGAGTAGCTGGGACTACTGGCGCCCGCCACAGCACCTGGCTAGTTTTTCTTTTCTTTTCTTTTTTGGAGATAGAGCCTCAAGCTGTCACCCTGGGTAGAGTGCCATGGCATTACAGCTCACAGCAACCTCCAACTCCTGGGCTTAAGCGATTCTCCTGCCTCTGCCTCCCAAGTAGCTGGGATTGCAGACACCCACCACAACGCCCGGCTATTTTTGGTTGCAGCCGTCATTGTTGTTTGGCGGGCCTGGGCTGGATTCGAACCTACCAGCTCAGGTGTATGTGGCTGGCGCCTTAGTTGCTTGAGCCACAGGCACCAAGCCAGGAATTAACTTTAGATAGTAGCTCAAGTAGTTCGTTTAAGGCCTCAAGAAAAGAAGGCAGAGTATATGGATATAGATACTGATAGGTGTGTAGATGTGGAAGATTGTTTCTGATGGAGGAAGAGTATTTTGGAGATAGAGGAGAAAGAAGGAGTGAAACAATCATCAGGGAGAGCAAATGAATCAAACCACTGTAGGATGACGCCTGAGTGTCCCTGAGGAGTTACAGGCTCATGGATCTAAGTCAGAATGGTTTGTGTCTTTTCTATCCATATTCATCTGTTGCTGCTGGTTGTGGTTTTGCCAGGAGAGTGCAGCATAATGGCACAGGGACAGGATTTGAATATATATGCAGGATACTAGATATTCAGAGCCTGCTTAACTATGGAACTTAAGCTAGACAAGAAGTGGTGAGAGGTTGTCATGGTGAGGGACTGTGCAAAGGTGGTAGGATCAAAGGAGCATCTGTCTTATTGGGATAAGGATTGTTGGATTTGGGGTAGAATGTGGGCTGGAAAGATGAATGGTAGCCAGAAAGAGGATTTTTTTGAACCTGCAGTTATAGTGAGGTTCGTTATTAGAAATGAAAAGATATGCATAACCAAGGGAGTGGGTAGTGCTGAGATGAAGGGAAGACAAATAAAAGCATTGGAAGAAAAGAACTCAAAGAACAGAGAGGCTAGCATGTTGAAAAACGTGTGTGTGTGTGTGTGTGTGTGTGTTATACAGTAATCACCAAGAGTGGTGTTGAAAATGACTTGAGCTAGAAGTGAAATGGGTAAGAAACCAGGGAAAATGATTTAGAGTTAATAGGTGGCAGCAACCATGAGAGTAGTGATGATAATGGTCTCGTGAGATTCTGAGCTGAAGGGTTTTGGATAGAAAGGAGGAAAGGTTAGGGGGGATGTTCTGAGATAGACAAGAAGGAATGAGAACATTTGCTTTATATCCATGGCTAGAGAATGGGAGGTGGTGGGGTTTGGGGGAAAGAACCATTTGAGAGAGCTTTGGAGAAAGAAGCACTGTCCTCAAAGGAGAGGTGGAGTTCTGTTAGAGCAATAAGGGAAGGGAACTATCAGAGGAAACGTTGAAGGTGTAGATTTTGCTGAGTTTTCAGTTGAAGAAGGCTGGGATTTGGGGGGATAGATACTGGATGTTCAGAGCCTTACGGGGATTAGAATTCAAGGGAAGTAGTGGTGACCAGGAGTCTGTGGCTTCTTATAGTGACTTAATCAGGGATAAAGGGCATAATGAGATTAGCCCTGGTGAGCTTGAGGCAGATAGCAGTGACAAACTTGTGTTTGGGTTTAGGAGGGGTGGGTTTCTGAGGTTTCCTCTTGATCCTTGTTTTTGAAGGTTAGGAAGTCGAGAGAAATTGAGTCTCATTGTGAGCTCGTAGGCCTCTGCTTGACCCTTGTTTATGGCATGGAGGAGGCTTTCGGATGATGTCTCAGTCTCAGTGCTTCCACTTTCAGGCTGTTGCGAATGCTGCTGTGGACGGGGGTGGTAGGGAGACACATAATCTCTTGGAGATACTGCTTTCATTTCTTTTGGATATATATCCAGAAAAGGAATTGCAGAATCATATGCTAAGTCAATTTTTTGAGGCACCACAATACTGTTTCCCACATTAGCTGTACTATTTTACATTTCCATCAACAGTGTACAAGGGTTCCAATTTCTCCACATCTGTACCAAAACTTACTTTCTTTTTTTTCTTCCTTTTTCTTTTCTTTTTTTTTTTTTTTTTTTTTGAGACAAAGTCTCACTCTGTCACCCTGGGTAGAGTGCTGTGACGTCATAGCTCACAGCAACCTCAAACTCTTAGGCTTGAGCAATCCTCTTGCCATAGCCTACTGAGTAGCTGGGTCTATAGGTGCCCACCATGAGGCCTGGCAAGTTTTTCTGTTTTTAGTAGAGATGGGGTCGCACTCTTGCTCAGGCTGGTCTCAAACTCCTGAGCTCAGGCTGTCCACCTGCCTTAGCCTCCCAGAGTGCTAGAATTACAGGCATGAGCCACTCCTACCCAGCCTAAAACTTGTTATTTTCTGTTTTTTGGTAATAGCCATCCTAATCAGTATGAGGTCACCTAAAATTTTAAATAATTCCATAACATCATTAAATACTTAGTATTCATATTTATCTTATGTGATTGGCTTATAATTTTTATATAAATTTATCTGTTCAAATCAGGATCAAAATAAGATGTACACATTGGTTAGTGCTTCTTTTAAGCCTCTTTTGTCTGTAGATTCCTGTTTCCTCTTTTTCCTTTGTTATTTATTTGTAATTTACATCCCATGCAATCATTTTAAGAGACAGAGTATTGCCTTGTCAGCCAGAGTGGAGTACGGTGCTGTGAAAATAGCTCACTGCAGTCTCCAACTCCTGGACTTAAGGAATCCTTCTGTCTCAGCCTCCTGAAAGCTGGGAATGCAAGCATCCACCACTGTGCCTGGTTAATTATTTTTATTTTTATAGAAGTAGTGTCTTCCTGTGTTGCCCAGTCTGGTTTTGAACTCCTGGCCTTAGGCAATCCTCTCTGCCCTCACCTCCCAAAGTGCTGAGATTACAGGTGTGAACCACTGTGTCCCCCCAGCTGAAAGCCCAAGTAGGATCTTTTTTTTCTTTTTTGAGACAAGAGTGCCACTGTTATCCCAGGCAAGAGTGTGCTGGTGTCAGCCTAGCTCACAGCAACCTCACACTCCTGGGTTCAAATGATCCACCTGCTTCAGCTTCTGGACTATGGCTAGGACTCAGCTGGGACTATAGGTGCCGGTTCCAATACCTGGCTAATTTTTTTCTATTTTTAGTAGAGATGAGGTCTTGCTTTTGCTTAGGCTGGTCTTGAACTCCTGAGCTCAAGTGATCCTCCTGCCATACCTCCCAGAGTGCTAGGATTATAGGCATGAGTCACTGTGCTCAGCCTGAAATAGGATCTTTTAAAATTAGTATCATATTTCCATTTTTTGAGTAAGAGAAAGCTAGCATTTTTCTCTACATATTCTATACATGACTACTTAACTAGCTCTCTTTGTTAATTCTATCTTCTGTACACTCTTCCCTGTAAGTTGTCATTTTTCTTGGAAGGAATTTTTTTTTCTCCTTTTTTTTTTTTTTTTTTTTTGATAAAGAGTCTAACTGTGTTGCCCTCAGTGGAGTGCTGTGGTGTCACAGCAACCTCAAACCTTGGGCTTAAACAATTCTCTTACCTGAGCCTCCCAAGTAGCTGCTATTACAGGCACTCGTCACAAAACCTGGCTTTTTTTTTTGTTGCAGTTGTCATTGTTGATTTTAGCTGGCCCAGGCTGGGTTCGAACCCACCAGCCTCAGTGTATGTGGCCAGCGCCCTACTCACTGAGCTATGGGCACCGCCCTGTTTTCTCCTTTCTATACCAAATAATTTCTTATTTTTAGGGCTCAGGACTTGGGCTTCTGCTGATGGGGCTATAGTTAAGTAACAGTATGGGATTATTGTCTCTGTGTCCTTGCAGGGGAATATAGCCACCACAGATAGATTTATTTGTGGGGGACATTTTATTTTATTTATTTATTTTTATTTATTTTTGAGACAGAGTCTTACTTTGTCACCCTCGTTAAAGTGCTATGGCATCACAGCTCACAGCAACCTCAAACTCTTGGGCTCAAGCAATTCTCTTGCCTCAGCCTCCCAAGTAGCTGGGACTACTACGACCACAACGCCCGGCTGTGTTTTTGTTGTAGTTGCCATTGTTGTTCGGCAGACCCAGGCTGGGTTCAAACCTGCCAGTCTTGGTGTATGTGGCTGGCACCATAACCACTGTGCTATGGGCACCGAGCCTGTGTGGGACATTTTAAATGCCAGAGTGCAAATTACAAATGACTCTTTGAATGCAGCTAGTTCAGATTGTGGACTGCTTTTAATTTACTGAGTCTGTATGGATTTCAGGAACGTGATGATCATCCCCGGAGAGGACGGGAGGATCGGCAGCACCGGGAACCTTCAGAGCAGGAACACAAGAGATCTAGGAACAGTGACCGAGACAGACACCGGAGCTATTCCCACCAAAGGAGAACCTCTAATGAGAGGCCTGGGAGTGGCCAGGCTCAGGGACGGGATCGGGACATTCAGAAGCTTCAGGTTCAAGAAGAAGAGCGGGAGTTTTATAATGCCAGACGCCGGGAGCATCGCCAGAAGAATGAAGTTAGTGGCAGTGGTAATGAGTCTCAGGAGGTGGTTCCTCGGCCTGGTGGCAACGACAAAGAAAAAGAGGTGCCTGTTAAAGAAAAACCAAGTTTTGAACTCTCTGGGGCCCTTCTTGAGGATACCAACACATTCCGAGGTGTAGTCATTAAATATAGTGAGCCCCCAGAAGCACGTATCCCCAAAAAACGGTGGCGTCTCTATCCATTTAAAAATGATGAGGTCCTTCCAGTCATGTACATACATCGACAAAGTGCATATCTCCTGGGTCGACACCGCCGCATTGCGGACATTCCAATTGATCATCCATCTTGTTCAAAGCAGCATGCAGTCTTTCAGTATCGGTATGTATACATATGGAGAAAGCAACTAAAATGTGAGCAGAAGCTGAATTTCTCAGGGTTATCAGGATTTGTGTACATGTTTATGTAGAGGAATCCCAGGCCCCTCATAGCTTTTTTGTTTGTTTTTTTAATTTTATTTATTTGTTGTTGCAGTTGTCATTGTTGCCTTAGCTGACGTGGGCTGTGTTCAAACCTGCCAGCCTCAATGGGTGGGGTCAGCACCCTATCCTTTGAGCTACTGGTGTGCCCTCCCACCCCCATAGCTAATGTTAGTCCTTAAGAATATTGTTACTCTGAAGCCAGGTGCAGTGGCTCACGCCTATAATTCTAGCACTATGGGAGGCCGAGGCAGCCTGAGCTCTCAGGTTCGAGACCAGCCTGAGCCAGAGGGAGAACTCGTCTCTAAAAATAACTGGACATTGTGGTGGGCACCCATAGCCCCAGCTGCTACTTGGGAGGCTGAGGCAAGAGATTTGCTTGAGCCCAAGAGTTTGAGGCTGCTGTGAGCTATGACATTAGGGCACTCTATCAGGGGCAACAAAGTGAGATTCTGGCTCGAAAAAAAAAAAAAGAAGAAGAATATTGTTACTTCGCTTTTTGAATAATTGCTTACATTTGTATAGGAATATAATGCGTGGTGTCAGAAACCCAGATTGTGAATCTAGCCTTAATGTTGTGTCAAGCCACTCTCTGGGCCTCAGTTTGCCTCCATGGGGCTATTATGAGGGTCAAGTGGAAGTATGACTAAAAATGCCTGGCATTTGTATTAGCTGAATCTGCATCTTGATAGCTTATACAAATCAATGGTACATCTGTTACCATTTGATTTTCTTTTTTGGGATAGTCGCCCTCAGTAGAGTGCTATGGCATTACAACTCACGGCAACCTCAAACTCTAGGGCTTAAGCGATTCTCTTGCCTCAGCCTCCCAAGTAGCTGAAACTACAGGCACCCGCTACAATGCCTGGCTATTTTTTTGTTGCAGTTGTTTAGCTGGCCTAGGCTGGATTTGAACCCGCCACCCTTGGCGTATGTGGCTGATGCCATAACCACTGTGCTATGGGTGCCAAGTCAGCCATTTGATTTTCATTAACAATCTGGGTGAAGAGGATAGGACAGGTATTAATATCCCCATTTGATGGTTCGGCGCCTGTGGCTCAAGCGGCTAAGGCGCCAGCCACATACACCTGAGCTGGCGGGTTCAAATTCAGCCCGGGCCTGCCAAACAACCATAGCTGCAACCAAAAAATAGCCAGTCCTTGTGGCTGGTGCCTGTAGTCCCAGCTACTTGGGAGGCGGAGGCAAGAGAATAACTTGAGCTCAGGCATTGGAGGTTGCTGTGAGCTGTGATGCTACAGCACTCTACCCAGCTTGAGGCTCTGTCTCAAAAAATTTAAAAAAGAAAAAAATTCCCATTTGACAGAAAACTGAAGCTCTGCAACACCAAATGCCTCAAATATAGCTCCCTTGACTCTGAGTTCCAAGTCTACTTTTTCTTTACCCATTTGGAAGAGCTAAGATACATTGAAAGATGCATTGGATTGATTAGAAACAACAGAAAAGGGTGGTACCTCTGGCTCAGTGGGTAGGGCACTGGCCCCACATACCAAGGGTAGCAGGTTCGAACCCAGCCCCAGCCAGCTAAAACAGCAGTGGCAACTGCAACAAAAAAACCCCAGGTGTTGTGGCGGGCACCTGTACACCCGTAGTCCCAGCTACTCAGGAGGCTGAAGCAGGACAATCGCTTAAGCCCAAGAGTTGGAGGTTGCTGTGAGCTGTGATATCCCGGCACTCTACCGAGGGCGACAAAGCAAGACTCTGTCTCAAAAAAAAAAAAAAAAAAGAAAGAAAAGAAACAACAGGGAAAAAAAAAAGTGTTTATCTTCTTAACTACAGCATGAGGCTTTGGATTCTGTATTTCAACCTTCTGATCTACCATGGCTTCCCCCCCAGTCCCTAGCAACCAGTTCTCACCTTTTCTACTAAATTGTACATAAACTCCCAATTTCCCTACCCAGGACCATCCCTTCCCTTTGATTTCTTACAATTTTAAGTTGAACTGTGTTCTTAGCTTTAGAGAAGCTAGGTGGTCTGAGGCAGAATTTTGCTTACAGGTTTCTTCTCTCTCTTTCTCTGTTAGGCTTGTGGAATATACTCGTGCTGATGGCACAGTTGGTCGAAGAGTGAAGCCCTACATCATTGACCTTGGCTCAGGCAATGGCACCTTCTTAAACAACAAACGTATTGAGCCACAGAGATACTATGAACTTAAAGAAAAGG
>CAUYPK010049222.1:0-22526 GCA_963574355.1 Loris lydekkerianus | reverse complement strand
GTCATCAAAGTGTCTTCCTTTCAGCTGGAACATATTCTTCTTAGCAAAGTATCTCAAGAATGGAAGAAAAAGTATCCAATGTACTCAGCCCTACTATGAAGCTAATTTATAGCTTTCATATGAAGGCTATAACCCAACTATGGCACAAGAATATGGGGAAAGAACCAAGGGAGGGGAAGGGAGGGTGGAAGTCAGGGTGGAAGGAGGGTAAGGGGTGGGGCCACACCTACGGTGCATCTTAGAATGGGTACAGGTGAAACTTGCTAAATGCAGAATACAAATGTCTACATACAATAACTAAGAAAATGCCATGAAGGCTACATTGAACAGTTTGATAAGAATATTTTAGATTGTACCCCTTGATTGCACAAATGTACACAGCTATGATTTAACAATAAAAATAAATAAATAAATAAAACAAAAATTAAGCTTCTGTAAACAGTTATAAATACATTTTACATGGATGTGAGTTTTGATTTCTCTGGAATAATTGCCAATAAGTGCAAGTTCTGGGGCTTATGAAAGGTTTGTATTATTTTTTTCAGTTTTATTGAGGTATAATTGGTAACAACAAAACTTCACATGATCAAGGTATATAATTTGGCGAGTTTGAACATATGAATGAGCTCGAGTTACTCTCACCACAATCAAGGTGATGAATATGCCCAGACCCTCTGAAAGTTTCCTTGTGTCCCCTTTTGTGTGTATTTATTTGCAGTAAGAACACTTAACATGAAGTCTACCTGTTTCCCAAATGTTTAGGTGCACAATAAATTAAATAGGACAGGTGTCTTGTACAGTAGATCTCTGGAACTTTATACCCATTGAACAGTAATTCCTAAATCCTCCTCCACCCCATCCTCTGGTAACCACTATTCTGTTGTGCATACAATAGAGTATTGCACATAGAATGGAAAAAAGATATATATACATGTATGTGTATATATGGTTAATTTATATATGATACCTCTTACTACATATAGGAGAGATCACGCAGTATCTTGGATCATGCAGTATCATGTTTTTCTTGGATTTACTTTTTCCTTTAGCATAATGCTAAATTCAAGTACGTTGTTGAAAAGCAGAGGATTTCCTTTCATGGTAAGACTGAATTATACCCCATTGTATGTAAACACTACCTTTTCTTTTTCCATTCACCTGTTGATGGATGTTGGGTTGTTTCCATTACTAAGTTTTTATAAATAATGCTGCAGTGAGCATGGGAGTCCTAATTTATCTTCAAGATCTTGGTTTTGATTCTTTTGGACACAAACCAAAAGTGGAATTTTTGGATAAGGCAGTGGGTCTATTTTTAATTTTTTGAGGATCCTCTTTCCTGCCTTCCACAGCAGCTGCACCATTTTATATTCCCACTGACGGTGTTCAAGGGTTCCAATTTTTCCACAATCTTGCCAATACTTGTTATCATTGTTCGGGGTGGAGGGTTTAAACTTTTTTATTTTTAATTTGGTACATAATAGTTGCATATATATATAAGGTGCATGTGATGTTTTAATGGAGGCATACAAGTGAGGTGAATTAATCAAATCAGGGTAATTGGGGTATCCATCACCTCAGGAATTTATCATTTCTTTGTGTTAGGAACATTCTACTTCCGCTATTCTAGTTATTTTAAAGTGTACCCTAAATTATTGTTGATTACAGTCACTTCATTGTCTTATCAAATATTGTTCATTCTAACTATCTAAGTAAATTTTAGCACCTATTAATCACCCTCATTTTATCCTCCCCACCCTTCCCCGCCTCTGGTAACTACTATTCTGCTTTCAGTCTCCATGAGACTAATTGTTTATAGTATTTAGCTACTGTATATGAGTGGGAACATGTGAGATTTATTTTTCTGTGCTGGACTTATTTTTCTAATGTTGTCTAGTCACATCCATGTTGTTGTAAATGGAAGGATTTTATTCTTGCTTGTTTTTTTGTTCATTGTGTATGTGCACTACAATTTCTTTCATTCATTCACTGATGGTCTCTCCGGTTGATTCCAAATATTGGCTGTTATAAATATTGCAGCAATAAACAGATAATAGCTACCCTAATAATAGTATCCTAATAGGTGTGAAGTGATATCTTACCTGGGTTTTTATTTTCATTTCCTATGCAAAATTACTGATTAGTAATTTTGAAAATATTTGTACATGCTTGATAGCCATTTATATAATTTTTTTTTTTTTTTAGAAACATCTATTGAAATTCTTTGCCCATTTTTGCTGGGTTATTTGGGTTTTCTACTATTGAGTTGTAAAAATGAAAATCCTAGAAGAACAATTAAGCAAAATTGTTTTGGCCAAAAATGGAAATCCTAGAAGAACAATTAGGCAAGAAAAATAAGTAAAATATAGACAACTCAGAGAGAATGACGTGAAATTGTCTCTGTTAACAATATGCCTGGTCTTACGTATAGAAACTCTAAAGATGCTACCAAGAAAACTGTTAAGGCTAATAACCAGTTTCAATAAAGTTGCAGGACACAAAATCAACAGACAAAAATTGCATTTCTATACATCAACACTGAACAATCTGAAAAGGAAATTAAGGAAACAATCCCACTTACCATAGCTCCAGAAAAAATAAAATACTTAGAAATAAATGGAACCAAGGACATGAAGTCCTTACACTCGGAAAACTATAAAACAAACAAACAAACAAAAAAATAGGGTAAACACAAATAAATCAAACAACATGATGTGTTCATTGGTTAAAAAAAAAATCGTTAAAATGTGCATACCACCCAAAGTGATCAAAAGATCCAGAGAAACCCTTGGCCTAATTCCAAAGATGTTTTCTTTTACAGAAATAGTAAAAATAATCTTACAATTTATGAAACCACGAAAGACGTCAACTAGTCTAAGAAATTTTGAGCAAGAAGAACAAAGCTGGAACAAATCACATTTCCTAATTTAAAAACATATTACAAGGTTATGATGGCTAAAAACAGTATGATATTGGTACAAAAATAAGCATACGAACCTCTGGTTATGGATAATAATGTTTGTATGTAAACATACAACCTGAAATTCTAAAGCACCTAGAAGATAAAGGGGGAACTTTTCTTGACTTTGTTCTTGGCAATAATCTCTTGGATTTGACACAAAATTACAGGCAATGAAAGGAAAAACAGACAAGTAAGACTACCTCAAACTACAAAGCTTTTCTGCACAGCAAAGGAGACAAGACAAGGGAAAGGCGACCCGCAGAATGGAAAAATGTTTGCAAATTGTACATGTGGTGAGGGGTTAATTTCCAAACTAAAAAGAGCGCTGCTTTTACTGATTAGGTAACCAACACTCTCTGGCTCACCTCTTCATTAATCTTCTGTGGACTTTATTTATTATTTTTAGGGCAGTTTTCAGTTCACAGGAAAATTGAGTGGAAACTACAGATTTCTCACCTACTTCCTGCCCCCACCCATGCATGGCATTCTCCACGATTGACATCTCACGCTAGAGTGGAACATTTATTATAACGGATGAATCTAATTCTACACATCATTGTTGACTGAAGTTCAAAGCTTACACTGGCTATCACTCTGACATTGTACATGGTATGGATTCTGACAATTCTTGAAGGACGCATATCCATCATTGTATCACAAGAAGTAGATTGACCTCCATGACAATCCTCTTTGCTGTCCCAATGGACACCTCCATCCCTCTTTACTTCTGGCAACTACTGACCACTATCTCCATAATTTTGCCTTTTTCAGAATATTGTATCACTGGAATCAAATACGGTATGCAGCCTTTCAGGTTGTCTTTTACTCACGTAGTAAAAGAACTGAAGTTTCTTCAATTTCTTCTCACAACTTGATCGTGCATTTCTTTTTGGTGCTGATTAATATTCTATCATTTGCTTTTACCATAGTTTATTCATGCTCGTACTGAAGACCACTTGGTTGCTTACACGTTTTGGCAACTATAAATAAAGCTGGTGTAAACCTTCATGTACACGTTTCTGTGCAGACGTAAGTTTTCAGCTTATTTAGTTGAATACCAAGGAGAATAGCCTCTTCGTTTTTACCACTAGACAATCTCAAATCTCAATGATTTTAGAGATGATTGTATTTGGGCAGATGGGTTTCATTTTCCTAGCTGACAGATAAGGAAGTGAGATTTCAAAGAATTCTTAGGTAGCTTTTTTTTTTTTGTCCACTTCAAAAGTGGCATATCACAAAGAGAGGGTTCCCAGGGTTGTAAAGAAGTCACTCATGCACATTTGTAACTATGCGTCCTACACAAAAGCATAAAAAGCAGAAATGTTTGTTCAGGACTCTGTGTAGCCTCATAATGATATTTCTTTAGCAGAGACTGACTTCCTATCTCCTCTCAAATTAACTATTTCCCTTGATCTATTCTCTTTGGTCCCTGAACGAGGGTTCTGATTTTTATTGTTGTTGTTGGTTTGTTTTTGTTTGGTTTGGTTTGGCTCCCCAAATTTTCATCCTCTGGCACAGATCGGACAGCAACCTCATGGAGGAGTCTGTCTGGTAAGAAGGAGCTTCAGTTCATTAACACCACGAACTTCCATTCAGGTGGTGGGACTTTGGAGACACCCAAGAGCCCATCTGAGCCCTCGGTTACAATTTGTTCTTTCTTTCTGATTAATCAGATATCTTAAAACAGCACCAACAACAGGTCCTTTTTGCCCTGAAAAAGGAAACATATTCATAGGTTTGGGGGATTAGGATGTGGGCAGAGTTGAGGGACGTTGTTTAGTCTATCACACCTGCTCCCTGCTCCCCAAAATATAAAATACTGTGAATAATTCAAGGTCCGGTCATGTGAGTTAAGAACTGAAGTTAAACCAGTAAGGGCATGTTGGTGTATGGAACCAGTGACCCATGCTGTATGGGCCAGGGCTGGATACTGGTGAACATGTAAAGGAAAAACCCCTCTACCACACACACACACACACACACACACACACACACACACACACACACACATCCCAGTGCTGGGGACTGCCACAGCTCTGGTCACTGGCTTCTGGTATCCAGCTTCTCCTGTACTCAGAGCAATAGATTTTAATTTGCTCTTTTTTCCCTCGTGGGGGAGCTGAAAGCACTCCATAAGCATTTGGCTTATTAATCTTCATAACATCGCTGAACACCCCTGTGAAGTTATAAAAGGGCAAAGAAAAGGGCAGCAATAATTATCTTTATTTCACAGACAGGGGAGATTGTGACAGGAAAGTGGTTCAATTAATGCCTCTAATGAGTTGTAGAGAAAAGCAGGAGAAGGCTCCAGATCTCTGGCAAAGCATCCCCTCAACCAGTATTTTTCTTTAATAACTTTCTAAGAGTTTCTTCAGAATAAGGTCTAGACTTTCTTGTGTGCAGAGTGGTAGCAACAGAGGAGTGACCTTGACACATGTGTATCTGCTTGTATCACACCTTTGATGGGCGGCTTGCAAACTGCCATCCCAGGGTGAGGCCAGAGTGAGCCAACCCCAGAGGACGCTAAAACTAAAATGTAAGCAGAGATGGTAGAAGTCAATTTCTTCCTGTGGAAATTATTTAATAATAACGTATTTTTTCCATGGATGGAATAGGTCTCTTTATAACCTGAAATTTGAAATGGGCAAAGGGTACAAGGAAGTCTATTGCATTCACCCAATTCTTTTGTACTTCCCAGACAATATGCATATGCTTCTTAAGCTATGTTGATCTAAAGGCCCCAGCCAGTCTTTAAAATCCCTATGCGAAAGCAAATTATCGAACACTGTTTTCTCTGTGATGGAAGAATCAAGAAGGTCTAGGTCAAAGGTGTTTCGCCACTCAGATTCCTAACTCAGATGCTGAAAGATATTGATCAAGACTATATTACCCTTCTTTTTCCTTTCCAACCTCTCTTTTGTGCTGTAAGAGAATACCACTTGTCAGAATTTTTATCAGACAAAGAAGTTCACCAAACGGAGAGCAAAGCCTTTGAGGTTATGCACTGTGACACAGCAGAGAGCAGGGGCGAGTGGGTCTCCTCAGTGCCTGCAGGGGAGTCCTGAAATCTGGCACCCTTATCCCTCCAGCCTCCTGTCTATAGCAGCTCTAAGATGCACATGATTTCCAGGCATATCACACATCATCTCATTTTATTTCCTCCATGTGAGGTGTTCTTTTCCCTTTTATGTTCTTCTTATACTTAATTCTCCTCTTGACTCCTATTCATATTTCACGTCCTAGTTTACACATCATTTCTTCTTAGAAGTCTTTTCTTTTGCTGGGAGTGGTGGATCACATCTGTAACCCTAGCATTCTGGGAGACCAAGCCAGGTGGATTTCTTGAGCTCAGAGTTCGAGGCCAGCCTAAGCAAAAGCAAAACCCCATATTTACTAATACAGAAAAATTACCTGGGGGGTGTGGCTGGCGCTTATAGTCCCAGTTACTCAGGAGGCTGAGACAAGAGGATCGCTTGAGCCGAAGAGTTTGAGGTTGGAATGAGCTATGACTCCACAGTACTTCACCCAGGGTGACAGAGTAATACTCTGTCTCTTAAAAAAAAAAAAAAAGTCTTTTCTTTCTCCCTCAAATAATTGTGAAACATTGAACTTAGTATTCATTTAAGAAATAATTTTGGAAGACCTTGCAAGCAAAATTATTTCTTAAATGAATACTAAGTTCAATGTTCCACAATTATTTTTAAAAACTAATTGTTGAGATAAATTTTAAGAAAATCATCAGATCAAAGACAAGATAAAAAGCAGTGGTAATCCTTACCCAGTTACCACACATCCATAAACTTTTATCCTGGAATCCCATTTTAAGAGCATTTTCTCAAGGAAATAATCTTAAATCCAGAAAACAGAGCTTTGATGATATGATATTCATGACAGCATTATTTATAACTACACGACTTTGGAACAAAATCAATTTTCAAATATAGAAGTTAGGATCTGTTGGCTTTTATCCCTCCATCCATCAAAATTCTTCCCATGAAGACATAATAAGAAGATACTTGTACTGTAGTATTAAACATAAACTGTAGGCTAAAATGACATATAACATCTAATAAAAATTTAAATATATAAAATATAAAACTACCACACACTTGGAATAAGGAAGACTAGAAGGAAAAAGATGGACACCAAAGTGTTCTGGGTAGTAGAACTGTGGATAATTCACTTTCATTCTATATTCCTTATCATATTTTAACATTATAAGTAGTACTAAAATTAACTTTATTAAAATATTACTACTTTATGAAGAAAAGTCCTGTGCTCACAAAGTCCACAAAATGGGTAAACAAAACCATAAAAATATATGTAACCATAACAAATAAAGGGTAATATTAAACTGTACTTTAAAGGGAATAAATTAATTAATAGATAATAGAATTAGTGATTTTATCTTCTTTCCTGGCAGGACTTGTCTATTTCTTGAGCAGTTTAACTGGCAGAAGATATAAAAGTAACATACTTCAGGAAAACGTCTTCATTTGCTCGTCATGGGCATCTGTTGTTTTCTTCCTGTCCTGCATTGGCACCATGTTCTTTGGAGACTGCATCCTGATTTTTTTTTTTTGAGACCACCTGTGCTATATTTGCTGTCTCTGGGATTTGAGTGGGGCCGGGGACAGGTCAGTCATTTCTTCCCATTCCAGTCAACAGGAATTGATCTACAGACACATGAGTTGAACTTGGTCAATTTCAATAATTCTTAGGGCTTTGCTGAAACTGCTGGGAGAGGAACACACATTTTCCCAGGAATCACCAATTGTGAGTTCCTCGGATTCATTTATGTCTGAAAAAAATGTGAGACAAGACATTTTGTTTTGTTTAAGCTGTTCTGAGTTAAATTTTGAGAGGAAAGGATTTTCTCTCTACCTTGTCACCACTCTCAGTATTTCAGCTCTGACATTAGATTGCAGGTGTTTTTCTCGCGTGAACCAATTCTCCTGTTCTCAGTGGACAACAACTTGTGCGCCCTGCAATTTAACACAATTCTGGTACAAACTGCTCAGCATTAGGGAAGGCCCCACAGATAGGGGGCTCAGTCTCACATGAATGCCCCCCACTTCCAGTGCAAATCACAAGTAGTAGATCCTCAGGTCACCCTGTCTGACTTGGCTGCAAATCTGAGGTTATCATAAGCCTCTTGTCAATTTCTATGATTTACTAGATCTGACTCAGATGATTTTTGAAAACAGTGACACTTACTATTACTGATTTATTGCCACAGACATATTAGAGAATACAAATGAACAGCCAGAGGAAGAGATACCTTGGGTGAGGTCTGTAAGCTCTGTCTCCTGGAGACTTTGGATGCACCACCTTCTTGGACGCAGATGCATTCTTGCTCATCAACCCCCAAACTCTAGGAATCCCTTCCTTTTGGGTTTTATGGAACTTTCCAAGCCTTTATTCACATGGTGGTTTTACCTGGCAACCAGCCTCGTACTGTGGTTTTTGGGGACTTTTCCCCTCATTAACATAAACTCAAATGTGGTTGAAAAAGGATTATTATGAATAACAAAATTATTCTAGCACCTGTATGTCTCTGGAGCTATTTTAGAAACCAAGAACAAAACCCAAATATTACAATAAAAGATGTTCTTATTGTTTTTATCTCTTAGGAAGTAGCAAGGATTTTAAGAGCTGTGTGCCAAGAACAGTGACAAATCAATGACATCGTTCTTATTCTATCACAAGATCATACATTTCTATCAAGGGCAATCTGAAGAATCCTAACTCTTCACTCTTATTCAAGTGCCTCACAGATATTTCTCCCTCTTTTTCTGCCCCCATACATAGTCATCTTTAGGAAGAGTCTGAGAAATTTAAAGCCTGAATGTTCCAATTGGAAAGATGTCTAAAGATGCAGCTGACCTTTAGGGTCCCTAACCATATTCCACTCCTTCACAGTAGCTTGTAGCTCACAGGTTCAAATGTTTGACAACTTGGATTTTGCCATTCCTTAGGTATGATGTTTGATTAATGCTTTTTGGAATATTTTTCATCTTTCATAGTTTATATTTTATTCTATTAATAGCTTTCTAAATATTTTTCAAAGGGTTTCTTATGATTAATTGCATAATTACCTACAGGTATTTTATTGAATTTGTATTAAAATATTTATTTTATCATCTTTTTAAATCTTTTTTATTGTTTGGGATTTATTGAGGGTACAAAGAATTAGGTTACACTGATTGTGTTTGTTAGATAAAGTCCTTCTTATAATTGTGTCCTGCCCCCAAGAGGTATGCCATATTTTATAGCATATATATATATATATATATATATATATATGCTATATATATTCATTTATTTTTATTTTTTTGCATTTTTTAGCCGAGACCAGCTTTGAACCTGCCACCTCCGTCATATGGGGCTGGCGCCCTACTCCTTTGAGCTACAGATGCCACTCGAGGTATGCCATATTTTAAACAGGTTCATTCTTTGGCAAATCTTAGAGCCCTCCCAATGATTCCTTGATATATTCTGTTTTTGTCTTAAAGTATTTTAATCAATCCTTTTTATTGCCTTAAATGGAGACTAAAAGAAAAAAAATATTTTCTTTATGAAATAAATATTTTTCATATTTATTTATAAGATTAAAGGGAACTCTTAGAGCAGAAAATCAAAAAGTCTTTATTCATTCATTTAAGCATTTTGATTCTAAGCTTATAGTGAAGAAACAGCCACAATCTCTCTGAGAATGCTGAAAACAATTTTATCTGGGAATTTCTTTTAACAACGTTATATCCAAGAGATTAATCAATTTACTTATTAAGTAATAAATAACTACTGAGCGAAACACCACATGCCAGACACTTTTCCTGCAAAATTAAAAAAAAAAAAAAAAAAAAAAAAAGACACCCTTTCCCCAGGGATACTAGTGAGACGGTACTATGGATGCAGCACCTGGGGTGAACAAGGGTAATAGAGTTTACAATAATTAATTCATAGCAGCTATTCTCTAGTGATCAAAGTTTGAATCATATGCAAGTGTGGTTTTAATTTCCTCTTCTAAATGAAGAACAAGAAAACGATAAATCACATACCCAATTCTGCCATAAATCTCATTTGTCCCATTGCCTGCTGACAGTCTGCAAGGAATATTTTATTCCTTGCTTTCCTTGTCCATATCAGGTTCATTATATTTTATTCTTTCCAGTCACCAGTAAGCACAGGGCACGCAAACTCTGAAGTCATTAGCAGTGATTTCTCCGCAGTCCCCAGAGCAAGGCGGACAGCAACAGGGAATCAGCCACGCTAACAATATTAGCTTGTTTATGCATTGCAGGTTATTCTGGAGCAGACCAGTCATGTGCACCATTACATGGGGTGTGGCGGGGGGCATCTTGGAGGGATTTGTGGGTTGCAGTGGAGAAAGATTTCCTTCAGTTTTGAAGCCCCAAAACTATCACAGAACACTTTTCGACCCAGGCTTTGGAATGCCTTATACCCACCCCTAGAATTTACTGACAAAAAAGTAAAAATACATGGAAATATCCTAGATTTTTCTATTTTTATCCCCCAGAAACCACGATTTTACGTTAGGTCTGAGACACATCAGATACCAAAAGAAAGTAAGGATTTTGAACCACATCTTTAAGCTGTTTTCTTTCTCAATTCTGTTCTTCCTCAGAAGTTTTGCTGACTTATATATAATCTTTTTCTTTATTTATACTTTCAGACGTTTAATGTATTTTTCTTGATACATAAATTTTGCTATGGAAACGGCTCTGCTTGATGTAATAACCTAATAGTGGATAACACAGTTATTTTCACAGTTAGGTTTCTTTTTCTTTCTTTCCAAAATAATGGTTTTGGCCTAGTTGCATATTGATATGCTGAACTAGAAGTACAATCTTCCAGGAATAATGAAAACGTTATGCAAGATGTCTTTCGTCTTTTATATTTAGACCATTTTAACAGAATAAGGTATTCCGATTTTAATGATACAGTGTCACGAATTTGTATTTGTTGATCATAAATCTGAAAGTAAGATGATAACTTTATCTTGAACTTGGGAAAGATATATACTTTTGTATAATATGCTCCAAAGTCATAGCTCATCACTTTGTAGGCAGGAAAACAATTTTCAGAAGAGGAGTCATGGATTACTAGACTAATCTCAGTCTCTTTGCAGTGTTTTACTGTGTAAATCATTTGATTTATTAGTTCCTTTGGCTTCCCTCAGAGAAAATGGGCTTTTCTCCCCACTGACTCCCAAGGAAGATGCTGACTATCATTGGCATTTGAAGATAATATAGTGTGTTTGAAAGAACACCAAGCCCAGAGTAGAATTGCCTACACTAAACGTTTAAATTCATCCCCTTCACATAAGGGATGAGTACTTCAATAATCGTTACCTCGTGGGTCTCTAACTTTAGTGGAACTAAGTGTCTTCCAAACTATAACAAACTAAAATAAGAGCTTTTGGGTTTTCTTTCATGTGATGAGAAGTTATCTGAAGAACATGGAGATAAGTAAATGTACGTAGAGAGCTCAATGTAAAATTTATCCTCTGACATAACCAAATGCATCAGGCCGTGCCCTTGGCAGCACATACACACAGATAGCTCATGTAACTCGCATCATCCTTTTCTTCTCAGGGAACATTCATATCTGCATTTTACAGTTGAGGAAACTTGAATCAGAGAATAATGCACAATGTGGCCACAGTCTCATAGGCAATGACTGTGAGCAGGAGGCTGAACGTACACAGACAGTTTGGCTGCATGGTTTATGCTTTTGAACTCTGAAAGGTAATGTTAGTTTTTCTCCCTGATCTGCAGTAGTCCAGGGTCTTTATTAATGTGGTAGGTTCTTGCTCTGCTCAGAAATATGTGAAAGACTAACTTCAGCAAAGAACACACCTTCTGTAACGATATCTTACCTGCAAAGGACAATCCCAGAAATCCCTTCCCATCGTCATATCTTCTTCACAAATAACCAGCTTGCGTGTCATGACAGCTACGTGTGTCTGTGTGATTGCCTGGTTACAGTTGATTCCGTTCCATTGTGGGAAATGGTCTCGGATTGTGACGGTGCTCTAATCTCGTGCATGGTGTGAGCTCGCCTGACGTGGGTCGTCTTTGGAAGGCGTTCCTGATGTTACCTTCTATACTGCAACACTTGGGGATTTTGCAGTGGGTTTGTGATGTCTGAGATTTGAGGCAGAGCAAAAAAACAATCTATGTTAACCACCTGCTTCCTTCAAAGGAGGAAAGAATTCCTCAAACAATGCTGGATAATAAGAATAAAAAAAATAAGCTAGATTAAGACTAGCACAACAATTTAAAAGTGTATAAGTATACATTTGGAAAGTTGCTTTTAAAAATTAGCCCCTCATATCAGCTTATCGAGACGTCATTAGCCTCTTTCTTTGGGGAAAAACTAATAGAAAACACCACAAAAGTAAATAAACAATAGGGACATAATCGATTTTGTTGATTTTTTCTCTCTCAGAATGAGTTAAATGAAAAACAAGTGCATTTTTCAATGCCAGGCAAGTAAAGCTGGAAAGATTATGTAGCATAATCAACAGATGTTTCAAAAGGTCTTGGAAAACTTACACACATCTTCCTTCTGATAGAAGTGATGGCCTGCAGTTAATGAAACTGGCCATCTATTACAATTGCATTTCTGAATCGATGTATGTTTTTTTAGTAAGACTTAGAAGTGATTTATTAATTATTTATCCTATTTATTAAGATTTTATTCATTGAACTAAACAATATACTCAAGCACCCAAGAATAGAAAAAATCTAAATAACAACCTTATACCGGGAAGACAGTTGAAGGTTGTGAGAAACATACCAATATTAAGTCAGACATTTTTAAGTCTGAAGTCCAGCCTGGCTCCTCATTCTGGGTGGGACCTCAGAATATTTAACTAAGGGATTGGCACTCGTCCTCTAGTCCTTGCCCCCATGCATGAGGGCAGCAAGGTGAGACTGCGTATCACAATGCCTAGCACTGTTCCTAGTCCAGAGCCTCTAGAGCATGTGTCCTATTAGAGAGCTAACAGGTCATCACTTAGGGGACAAGAGAAGCCACACGAAGTGTAGATTGAAGAGTGGGAGGTGGCAGAGAATATCCTTCGAGGAACAAAGTAACAAGGAATAAAAGAGATGACATATGAGTTGAATGCTGAAGAAAAGAGTTTGTCTGAACGTGAAAAATGGTACATGTGCCTGCCTCCCATTGCCCCGTTCAGAAGCAATTTCCTTCTGCTTCTCACACGGTGCAGCAATACATCTCTTTTGGTATTAACTACACATCAGCTTCGTTAATGTACTGGATGATTTGAGTTCCTCGTCATTATCCCTCATTATTTGCTGTCTTGCCCAATTTAACCTCATCCATCTGAAAGCTGGGAAATCATGTTTAGATTCCTTTTCATCGTTGTTTGGGTTAAGCAGGCTTGAAAGCGAGGAATCCTTAATGACCCATCTTCATTATGTGAGGAAATTACATAACGCAGCGCAACAGCTTTGCATTTACCCTTAAGTTTTAGCTCCATTATTTCATCATTAACCTTATGTTTTATATGACCCCAGTTCTTAGAGTGATCAGTGAAGGCTCACTTCTGCATTCTTGTGGGGTAAATTGAATTACATTCAACAAAATTTCTCAAATGCCAGTGATGGGCCCACACGTTTTACATAGTCATCTCTGTAGTCCCAAGTCTTACCATGGTAGCTGGCACAAATTAGACACTCAATGAGGATAAAGTGTAGATCCTCAGACAGACACAAATATACGTAAGATGCTGTTTCAACACTTAACAATTTTGAGTAAAGATTATATGGGCTAAACAAACTATATATGAGTGATTCCATATGTCTGATTATCTACAAAAGATACGAAGTTATGTGATTTAAAAAGTTATGTGATTTAAAAAGTAGTTGAAAATGGCTAGTAAAGTAAAACCAGAAAATTTAATGCACAAGGCAATATTAGAAAAATATCAACATGTGATAAGAAAGGGTAACTTGGATTTCCATATCTTTTTTATTTTCTTTGAAAGAGGGGATCATATCTATCACATGGTTTTCCCATCTCATACAAATATGATATAATCTAATATTTTTAGTAAATATTAAGAGACTAGTTAAATAGATAAAATTGATCAGCTTCTATGAAAAAGATGGGGCTCCTAATGAAAGTCAATTTTTTATTGCTGTAGATTTTTGTATTTTTGCTTTTTTGAGACATTGTCACTCTGTCAGCCAGACTAGCGTGCAATACCATTATCACAGGTCACTGCAAACTCAGACTTCTGGACTCCAGCAATCCTTTTGCCTCAGCCTCCCAAGTACCTGAAACTACACGCATGAGTCACCAAGCCCAGCCTGTTGTTTTTTATATCTAATATAAATTTGCATAGAGGAAAATTTTGCCCAGTATTACTTAGCACGCCAATAGAAATTGTTGTTAAAATTTCACACAAATTAAAAGAACCTTTACCACCAGCACAAAGTAGGATGTTGCTGTTAGTCCATCTGGTTTCAAATTCAGGCCTATTACTTTCTAGCTGTAAGTTGGTTTGTGGTTTGTGTTGGTTTAGCCTCCGTTTTAGCATTATTAAAGCAGGAATAATAACTTCTACCTCAATAGCTGGGTGGAAATAAATAAAGCTCAGATTCTTAAAGCCTTTATTAGCAAATATCAGAACCTTACTGCTTAAAAAAAATTGCACCTTCTTTTGTACTAGATAAAATGCCTTGGTTTCCAAGTAATAGACATTTCTATATCTCATTAACTTAAAGATCAGTCAGACTCTTTTCACAAATAACAAAAGCCAAGAGAAATATATTTTAACTTGGATCGCTGAGAGGCTTCATAATGTTTTCAGGACCCAGGTTTTTACTTTCTCTCTGCACTGACAATTCTTGTGCATACACTGTTTTTTTATGCTGCCAAGTTAGCTCTGGCTCCCCTCATGATTCTATATGGCTGCATCAGTTCCAGCCATCACATCTAACACCATAATGGCCAGAGGCATAACATGACGGCTTTTTCTAGTACTTCATTATTTTAATAAGTAAACATTTCTTTAATAAACTTAGTACCTGTGTTTACTATCTCTTTGGCCAAAATGAGACATGTATATCTTTAAGTCACAAGCAAGAAGTTGGGATTATTTTATTGGTATGGACAATTTATTTGGGGTAGAGTGGATTTTTGAACAGAGAAAATCTTTATAACAATCAAGTGTGTGATTTTCTAGGTTGGATTTTTACAAACTTTATTTCAAAAGCGTCCTGGTAGGTACTCTTGAATAAATAAAAAAGTAGGACTGAAAGAGGAAAACTTTCTAATGAAATAATTTTCAAACACATATGAAATAGTAAAGTACCAATTTGTTTCTATTTAATAAAAATGCAGTCAATTGTATTTATATAGTGGAGAAAAATATTAATAGTACTGTTAACTTTGTGAACTGTAAAAGATAAAATCACCAAATTAAATCTTGTAAGCAATTCTCAATATATTATAGCAGATGATCTAGATCTTTTTATCTTCAAATGTATTTTCCAGAAATCCATGGGTTCCTCTCTGGTGTATGAATTTTCCATAGTTTCTCCACCATGTATGTATTTGGCTTTTAGGAAGTGAAGTTTTGTTCCATGAAATTGCATTTAGCCGGAGAAGAAATGTACATTCAGAATTGACCTAGAGAGAGAGAGAGATGACATGTCCAAATACGGATGCTATGAGTTCTGGCAATAGTCAGAAGCGGAGACCCATGTGCCAGTCATTTAGTCACACAGTCTGTTGCCTTTATGCCTTGTATAACATATTTAATGTTATAAGAAAACTTTTACCACAAGACAATGCACAGGAAATTGTAATTCAGTAGAGGTATTATCTTAAACTGCAACATATAACAAATATGTAAAGTTCTATGAAGAATTGAACCTTTTATGGAAAAAATGCATTATATAATACTCAGAAAAGCTTCCCTTTAGATCTTAACATATTGGCTTATTTTTACCAGATATTTTCATTTTAGTAATTTTTTTTGTTCCACATAAATGACAATATTTTTCTCCAACTATAAAAAGAATGAATATTTATGAAAAAATGGTCATGAAACATTACATTTGGCATTTCCATTCAGTACCAAAATTGAGAGGTGCAGTACAAAAGTTACAAATTATTGTGTTCATTTCATTAAATGACCATAGAGTTTTCCACTTATGGATGAAACTTTCTCATTTCCAATTCTACCTCTTAATTTCTTTTTCATGCATTATGCCTCTGTAAGCCACATAACCCACAAAAAAGAGTTAATGATTTAATATCCTCCAGATGTTTTAAACCATGTTGGAAAAATAAATGGTAAGACCAAACAATTAAACCCCTCACATTGTGAACTTGACAGTCACTGGTAGGCTCTTATATTTCCTGGTGAGCAGCATATGTTTGGGGTTGTAAATTAATATTATAGCTCTTTAGAGCTCAGGATATGCCAAAGTGTTTTGAGATCTCAGAATGATGCTGACTTAGAGATATTCAAATGGAATTTTAGTTAAAATAATCAGGTGATGTCATAGGAAAAATAAATACCAAGATGTTGATATTATGGGCTATGCCACAGTACATGTGAGAATTATTAATTATTCCTCAAATTTTCATGTTATCATATGAAGACAATCAAGAGAATCAGATTTATCTGAGACCTTACATTTGATTAGAAATATTTCTGACTTCTAAACATTAGCATTAAGAAATATTGTCAATACTTTGCTTAGTCAGCTCAGATTATAAAGACTGTCTAGAATTTGTTTATCGTACACATAGGAAAGTAGGAGGTGGCTGATTTTGTAAGGAGACAGGAGATGGCAGTAAGTGACAACTGAAGGCTAAATATTTTTTCAAAAACAAACTTCATGGAATGGCATTGTCACGACTCCTTTCAGTATTTCTGTCAGTGTCTCAGTGTTTGCGAAATTGAGTTGGTGGACTCATAATAATTCAATGTGTAAGGGAAAGAGCCATATGAACCAAACTACCCTTGAACTCATTTCAAAAGGGACATTCCTTCCAACTGACCAACATTATTTTATCTATCAGCTACAGAATTCTTATCCAAGCTTGTTGTTTTTGAAACTCTAGATTACTAGCTGGAGTGTTGCTGGAAGAACATGGAAAATGAGCAGAAGGAAGTGGTCAATTTGGCTAAGGTGAGCAGGTGTCAACCCAGGAGGTTGATCTGGCTAAGGTGAGCAGGTGTCAACCCAGATGGTAGGTCTGGCTAAGGTGAGCATGTGTCAACCCAGGTGGTCGATCTGGCTAAGGTGAGCAGGTGTCAACCGAGGAGGTTGATCTGGCTAAGGTGAGCAGGTATCAACCTAAGTGGTCAATTTGGCTAAGGTGAGCAGGTGTCAACCAAGGCAACTAGAAAGTGTGTTTTGTTTTTGGATACTGGTGGATAAGCTTTTTCATTATGTGGCCGTTTGGAATGCCCCTCATTTCCCCTGACCAACAATACCTTCTCATCGACACTCTTTTTTGGATGTAAATCTTCAGTTTGCCACTTCCAAGTTTAAATCACAGACCAGTTATGTCACTCATAAATTACTTTCATTTTGCTTCCAGTGGTGCTTTGAATGTTCCCAACAGTTTTGAGCCACGAATTTACAGTATCTGAGTCTTATCGATTTGTCTCATGTTACAGTACACACACACACGTATACACGCACGTGAGGTCTGATGATAAAGTTTCCATACTCATCTGAGAAAAAGTTCTACATACCTCATTGCTGAATATCACTAAGGTCACCTTTAACATACTCCCCTTGGAAGCTGTACTCACAGCCTAATCTACCCTTCAAAGCAATTTTGGAACTGTTTTTCTGGAATGACCATCAGAGCTGTCACTGTACAACTCACTAAAACCACTCAGCAAGACACCACCACATGTCAACATGAACACAGCTGTGAGGCCCTGACACACCAAGGTTATGAAACCTTTTGGGGTTGTTAGTACAGTGCTGTCAGCTGTACCATGTTGGCAAGTTTGTGAACTTAATTGTCAGCCTACATACTACAAGGACAGCTCTGATGGTCATTCTAAAAGTAGAGTTCCAAAACTGCCTCAACAATTTATACATGTAGGAAAGAAAGGAGACCAAAGGAAGAGCCATCTAAATAGAGCAGACAGAATAAATTCTGTTGCTTACGGTGAAAGGTAGGAAGAACGGAAAATTGTGTGTGTGTATCAGAGTGAAAAAAATGTAGTAATAAATAAGGTATTAGGTCTCTAAGTATTCTCCAAACATCCTTCCAGAAGGTGTTGATGGATCTTAAAACCTTACCTGATATAACAACTTTCTAACTGCTTGTACTGTGTTCCCTCCTTCCCCAATCCTTTCCCTCCCCAAATTGTTGTCCTTTGTGACCTGGTCAGACCAGGAGAAAAGCTAGCGATAGCACCTACTCTGTGACAGTTTGTAATACTTTGTACATACCAAACAAATCACTAACCTAATATGGAAAGGTAAATTGGAGATACATCTGGTTTACTAATAACTATAATTGGACAGCCTATCTTTTGAACAATAAAGGGAATCCTAGTATCATTTTGAGTACATAGGATATAACATCCTTGTTTATTTTCATTTTGATTGCTAAAAGTACAATGGTAATTGTACTGGCTTTGTGAATTGTGGAACATCTGTATCGCTGCAGAAAGAATGCTAGAGTGGGTTCTAAGAGACTCTGAAAGATCCGTGAGTTGTTTGTCAACTTAGTTAATAACTCAGTGCCATGGTTCTCCATCTCAAGGAAAAGAGATTGAACTATTATGATATGTAAGGTCTCTTCTACTTCTAAGATGTTTATATTTATAATCATTCTTCATGATAGCTGGAACCCACTTGAGGGTTAGTTGATTCAAACAACAACATCACCACTTCCTTTGGAAAATCAAAGTGCTTTAGTTAGAATGGCTGTTTAATTTTTAAGGTCCAGATGCCTCAGAGGGTTGTCATGTCCCTATATCCTTCAGTATAAGAGGAATATTTTGGAGATGGAATCTGATGGGTAAATTTGGGTTCCCTGATGGCCATTTGCAATGTTGTAGCTTGATAATCAAATAGAATATATTTTATCATATGTTCATAATTTTGTTGAAATCACATGTTGAGTTCCTTCAAACCACTATTTGGAAGTATAGATTTCTGAGGAAATATTAGGAGTGAATTAGTTGGAAAATGAGAATCAATTTCAGTGAAAATGGACAGTATCATTATTTGTATCAAAATATTCATGCTTTGCTTTAGAAATTCTAGTTCACAAAAGAGAAAATTTTAATTTGACTGGAGGATTTTATGATAATGATGCCTGTATCACAGAATCTTTCCATGTATTTTGAAGTAAACACATTGCAAAATGTCTTGCTTTTTAGTGAGAACTACTAAGTAAAGAAAAAGCATTTTTCCCCCTCCCTCCACAGAACTTAATAATCCTCCAGTGTAGGACAAGGAAGGAGGGCCTGGGACTCAGCCTCTCAAGACCCAGGTTTCCTCTGCCACTCAGAGCTGGGTGATCAGGACCATTTGCCTCACCTCTTTGTGCTTCAGTTTTATTTATTTATTTTATTTTATTTGTTTATTTGTTTATTTATTTATTTATTTATTTTGGGGGATTCATTGAGTGTACAAGAAACCAGGTTATACTGATTGCATTTGTTAGATAAAGTCCCTCTTACAATCATGTCTTGCCCCCCAAAGGTGTGGCACACACCAAGACTCCCCCCTTCTTCCCTCTCTCTGTTCTTCCTTTCCCCTACCCCTCCCTCTTTTTTTTTCTCTCTGCTCTCCCATTCCCCCACCCCCACCATGTCATTAATTGTCATTAATTGCCCTCATATCAAAATTGAGTACATAGGATTCCTGCTTCTCCATTCTTGTGATGCTTTACTAAGAATAATGTATTCCACTTCCATCCAGGTTAATACAAAAGCTGTAAAGTCTGCATTTTTTTAAATGATTGAGTAGTATTCCAATCCATTCTTGGGTTGGTGTGCATTTAGGCTGTTTCCACATTTTGGCAATTGTAAATTGAGCTGCAAGAAACAGTCTAGTGTAAGTGTCCTTATGATAAAAGGATGTTTTTCCTTCTGTGTAGATGCCCAGTAACGGGATTGCAGGATCAAATGGGAGGGTCTAGCTTGAGTTCTTTCAGGATTCTCCATTCTTCCTTCCAAAAAGGTTGCATTAATTTGCAGTCCTGCAGTGCTGCTTTTACATCAGTTGTGTAAAAGTGTTCTCTACTCTCCACATCCATGCCAGCATCTGCAGTTTTGAGATTTTGTGATGTGGGCCATTCTCTCTAGGGTTAGATGGTATCTCAGGGTTGTTTTGATTTGCATTTCTCTAATAAGGGATGATCATTTTTTCATATGTTTGTTAGCTATTCATCTGTCTTCTTTAGAAAAGGCTCTATTCATGTCTCTTGCTCATTGATCTATGGGATTGTTAGCTTTTTTCATGTGGATTAATTTGAGTTCTCTATAGATCCTAGTTATCAAGCTTTTGTCTGATTCAAAATATGCAAATATCCTTTCCCATTGAGTAGGTTGTCTGTTTTCTTTGGTTGTTGTCTCCTTAGCTGTACAGAAGCTTTTGAGTTTAATAAAGTCCCATTTGTTTATTTTTGTTGTTGTTGCAATTGCCATGGCAGTTTTCTTCATGAAGTCTTTCCCCAGGCCAGTATCTTTCAGTGTTTTTCCTATGCTTTCTTTGAGGATTTTTATTGTTTCATGCCTTAAATTTAAGGCATGAATCCATCTTAAATCAATTTTTGTGAATGGGGAAAGGTGTGGGTTCAGTTTCAGTCTTTTACATGTGGATATACAGTTCTCCCAGCACCATTTATTGAATAGGGAGTCTTTCCCCTAAGGTATGTTTTTGTTTGGTTTATGGAAGATTAGGTTTTTGTAAGATGTTAGTTTCATTTCCTGGTTTTCTATTCAATTCCAGATGTCTATGTCTCTATTTTTGTGCCAGTACCATGCTGTCTTGACCACTATGGCTTTGTAGTACAGCCTAAAATCTGGTATGCTGATGCCCCGGCTTTGTTTTTATTACTAAGAACTGCCTTAGCTGTACAGGTTTTTTTCTGGTTCCATACAAAATGCGGAATCATTTTTCCCAAGTCTTGAAAGTACTATGTTGGTATTTTAATATGGATGGCATTGAATAGGTAGATTGCTTTGGGAAGTATAGACATTTTAACGATGTTGATTCTTCCCAGCCATGAGTATGGTATGTTCTTCCATTTGTTAATGTACTCTGCTATTTCCTTTCTTAAGGTTCCATAATTTTTTTTTTATAGAGGTCCTTCACCTTTTTTGTTAGGTATATTCCTAGGTATTTCATTTTCTTTGAGGTTATGGTGAAGGGAGTTGTGTCCTTAATTAGTCTCTAATCTCAGCTGTTATTAGTGTGTACAAAAGCTACTGACTTGTGGACATTGATTTTATATCCTGAGACATTACTGTATTTTTTGATGACTTCCAGGAGTCTCATGGTTGAGTCTTTGGGGCTCTCTCAGTATAAGATTGTATCCTCAGGAGAGAGGTGGAGTTTGACCTCCTCTGCTCCCATTTGGATGCCCTTTATTTCCTTGTCTTGCCTAATTGTATTGGGTAGAAGTTCCAGCACTATGTTGAATAATAATGGTGGCAGAGGACAACCTTGTCTGGTTCCAATTCTAAGAGGAAAAGCTTTCAGTTTTACTCCATTCAGTAAAATATTAGCTGTGGGTTTGTCACAGATACTTTTGCTCAGTTTAAGAAATGTGCCACCTATGCCTATACTCGGCAGTGTTCTAATTAGGAAAGATACTGGATTTTATTGAATGCTTTTTCTTCATCTATTGAGAGGATCATATGGTCTATGTTTTTGCTTCTGTTGATATGGTAGATAACGTTTATGGACTTGTGTATGTCAAACAAGCCTTGTATCCCTGGGATGAAACCTACTTGATCATGATGTATGATTTTTTTGATGATAAGCTGTAATCTATTGGCTAGGATTTTGTTGAGAATTTTTACATCTATATTCATTAGTGAAACTGGTCTGAAATTCTCCTTTTTACTTGGATCTTATCCTGGTTTTGGTATCAGAGTGATGTTTGCTTCATAGAACATGTTGGGGAAGATTACTTCCTCCTCAATTTTTTGGAAATAATTTCTGCAGTATGGGAATAAGTTCTTTCTTGAAAGTTTGGTAGAATTCTGGTGTGAAGACATCCAGATTAGGGCATTTTTCTTTTTGTTGGAGGATTTTTTTATTGTTTCTTTAATCTCAGTGATTGAGATTGGCCTGTTCAGGAGCTCTATTTCTTCCCGACTAAGTCTAGGGAGAGGGTGTGATTTCAAATATTGATCCATTTCCTTCACATTGTCAAATTTCTGGGCATAGAGTTTCTGGTAGTATTCAGAGATGATCTCTTGTATCTCTGTGACATCAGTTGTTATTTCCCCTTTATCATTTCTGATTGAGGTTACTGGAGATTTTACTTTTCTATTTCTAGTTAGTCT
>CAUYPK010049221.1:0-10024 GCA_963574355.1 Loris lydekkerianus | reverse complement strand
CTCCCATTTGGATGCCCTTTATTTTCTTATCTTGTCTAATTGTATTGGCTAGAACTTCCAGGACTATGTTGAATAGTAAAGGTGACAGAGGACAACCTTGTCTTGTTCCAGTTCTAAGAGGAAAAGCTTTCAGTTTTACTCCATTTAGTAAAATATTAGCTGTGGGTTTGTCATACATAGCTTCAATCAATTTCTGAAATGTGCCACCTATGCCTATAGTCTTCAGTGTTCTAATTAGAAAAGGATGCTGAATTTTATCAAATGCTTTTTATGTATTTATTGAGAGAATCATACAGTCTTTGGTTTTGCTACTATTGATATGGCGAATAACGTTTATAGAATTGCGTATATTAAACCAGCCTTGCATCCCTGGGATGAAACCTACTTGATCATGATGTATGACTTTTTGATGATAAGCTGTAAATCTATTGGCCAAGATTCTGTTGAGAATTTTTGCATCTATATTAATTAGTGAAATTGGTCTGAAATTCTCCTTTTTAGTTGGGTCTTTTCCTGGTTTAGGGTATCAGGGTGATGTTTGCTTCATAGAATGTGTTGGGGGAAGATTCCTTACTCCTCAATTTTTTTTGAATAATTGCTGAAGTACATGAATAAGCTCTTCTTTAAAAGTTTGATAAAATTCTTCTGGTGTGAAGCCATCTGGATGAGGGCATTTTTTGTTGGAAGATTTTTTATTGTTTCTTTGATCTCAGTGCTTGAAATTGGTCTGTTCAGGACCTCTATTTCATTGGGTAAGTCTAAGGAGAGGGTGTGATTCCAAATATTGATCCATTTCCTTCACATTGTCAAATTTCTGGTCATAAAGTTTCTGGTAGTAATTAGAGATAATCTCTTGTATCTCTGTGGCATCAGTTGTTATTTCCTCTTTGTTATTTCCTCTTTCCTCTTTGATTGAGGTTACTAGAGATTTTAGTTTTTTATTTCTAGTTAGTCTGGCCAAAGGTTTATTTATTTAATTTATTTTTTTCAAAAAAAACAACTCCTTGTTTATTAATTTTCTAAATGATTCTTTTGTTTTCAATTTCATTAATCTCTGATTTAATTTTGGATATTTATTTTCTTCTGCTGGGTTTAAGCTTAGATTGTTCTTTTTCCAATTCTATTAGATGGCTTGTGAGTTTGTTGATATGCTCTCTTTCTATTTTCCAAATATAGGCTTCTAAAGTGATAAATTTACCTCTCAGCACTGTTTTTGCTGTACCCCATAGGTTTTGGTAACTTGTGTCTTTATTGTTGTTATACTCAAGGAAGTTGATGATTTCCTTTTTTATTTCTTCCCGCATCCAACTGTCATTCAGCATAAGGTTGTTTAACTTCCATGCCTTTGTGTAAGATTGAGCATTTTTGTTGGAGTTCCACGTTTAGTGCCTTGTGATCTGAGAAGATGCAAGGTAGAATTTTACTTCTTTTGGTTCTGTTGAGGTTTGTTTTGTGTCCTTGGATATGATCAATTTTGGAGAATGTTTCATGAGATGATGAGAAGAATGTTTATTCTTTATCTTTGGAATGGAGTGTTCGATATGCATCTATCAAGCATAGTTGTTCTAGGGGCTCATTTAAATCTCTAATATCTATGTTTAATTTCTGTTTAGGGGATCTGTCCCCTCTTATTATGATGTTATAGGATATCATATTGCTCAGACTCAGCAAGGTCTGTTTTAAGAATCTGGGAGCATTTAAATTGGGTGCATAAATATTTAGAATTGAAATGTCTTCTTCTTGTATTTTTCCCTTGACCAATTTGAAGTGACCATCATTGTCCTTTTTGACTTTAGTTGCTTTAAATCTGCATGTATCTGAAAATAAGATTCCAACCCCCCTTTTCTTCTGAATTCTGTTTGCCTAAAAAATTGCCTTCCAACCCTTAACTCTGAGTTTTAATTTGTCTTTTGAGGTGAGGTGTGTTTCCTGCAGACAGCAAATAGATGGCTTGTGTTTTTTAATCCAATCAGCCAATCTATGCCTCTTCAGTGGGAAATTCAAGCCATTGACATTATTGAGATAATTGATAAGTGTGGCAGCATTCTATCCATCTTATTTTGTGAAAGGCCATTGCTTTGTTTTGTCTTTTGCATTATTGTGGAAACTAGGTTCTATCCTTTAATTTCTGGATGTTTACTTTGCTGAAGGTCCATTGTGATAGTCAGTGTGTAGAAAAGGTTGAAATATTTCCTATAAGGTTGGTCTTGTTGTGGCAAATTTCCTCAATGTTTGCATATCAATAAAAGATTTGATTTCTCCATCAATTTTATTTTATTTTTTATTTTTTATTTTTTTTTATTAAATCATAGCTGTGTACATTGATATGATCATGGGGCATCATATACTAGCTCCATCAATTTTAAAGCTTAGCTTAGCAGGATATAGAATTCTGGACTAGAAATTGTTCTATTTAGTAGATTAAAGACGGATGATCATTGTCTTCTGGCTTGAAAAGTTCCATTAGAGAAGTCCGCTGCCACCCTGATAGATTTTCCCCTATAGGTCAGTTGGTCCTTACTCCTGGCAGCTTGCAAAATTTTTACTTTTGTCTTGACTTTAGATAGATTCATCACAATGTGCCTTGGAGAGGCTCTATTTGAATTGAAGTGACCAGGGGACTGATATCCCTCTGACAGGAGTATGTCAGCATCTTTGGTAATATTTGAAAAATTTTCATTTATAATATTCTCTAGAATGGCTTTCATCCCTCTGGGGCATTCTTCTTCCCCTTCTGGGATACCTATAACTTGTATGTTTGAATGCTTTATAGAGTCCCATAATTCTGTCAGTGAACATTCTGCTCTCTCTCTCTTCTTTTCTGCCTCTTTAACTATCTGAGTTATCACCAGAGCTTTATTCTCTACCTCTGAAATTCTTTCTTCTGCATGATCTGTTGTTGATACTTTCTATTGCATCCTTAGTTCCCTAATTGACTGCTTCAGTTCCTTCAGCTCTGCTATATCCTTTCTGTATTCTTTGTATCATTCATCTCTTATTTCATTCTGTTTTTGGATTTCCTTTTGGTTACTTTCCACTTACTCAGCAATTTCCTTCATTGTTTTCATCATCTGTATTTTAAATTTCCCTTCTGTTATTCCTAACATTTCTTTATAGGAGGAATCTTCTGCTGTAGCTACCTCTTGATCCCTAGAAGGAGGGATCTCAGGTATTGGTATTTCATGTTACCAGGATTTTTCTGCTGATTCAATACTCTGGACTGGTATTTCATGTTACCAGGATTTTTCTGCTGATTCTTCTTCATGAGTGCTTTCTTATATCTGTTTCCTTACCCTAATTATCCTTTCACTTCTTGCTCTTTAAATTACTGTGCCACTGGCCTAAAGTTTTAATAAGTTCTTTTGGTATGAGACCAGAAAGATGAGTAAATTGAAGAGCAAGAAAGGAAAAAAAATTTTAAAAGAAAGAAAAAAGAGAAAGAAGAGAGGGTGAGTAAAAGGAAATATTAACAAAAAGAAGAAAGACACCAAAAGAAAGAAACAGGAGTAATATAGTTGTATAGTAGGGTACTATGACCCAAGCTTGAAAACCCCCAACCTCTGGGGGTGCTGGGTTGGGTGATTCCCTTGAGGTCAACAGGTCTTTGCCAGCTGGATCAGACACAGTAGTACCCCACCTCTCCCAGGTAGAGAAGAAAGACAAAAATACTATAATCAAACCAAAACAAATAAGCAAAAACCCTTATGGGATAACATTGGGGGGTGGGGAACAAATATAGGGGGAGAAACACGGGCAAAAATGAAATTCCAATTGTTAAAGAAGGCAAAAATGGAAAATTGCATTTAAACTAGAATAGTGAAAAAGAAAGAAAAAAAAATGCCAAAGAAAAATGTTGAAATTAAAAAACAAAAACAAAAAAACAAAACCCCCCAAACCGAAGAACCAAATGTTATATATATCTTGCTAAATATTGTCTTGGAAACCAGTGATCTTCTGAGGTATAAGATGTTAATCACAAAATTGATACAGCTGTACGAGATGGCTTCTGCTGATCTCTCAGACCCTGCAGGCTTGGTCCCCTCAGCCCACTTAAAAGACACTCTAAACTATGAACCTTGGCCAAGAAGAAGCTTTCCAAGGAGAGCACTTATTCCTGGGATCTCTACTGGGGTGGCTGTCTGCTTATCCAGTGCACCGAGTCCAGTCTCACACTATGCCCCAGAGGGCCAAGGCTATTAATCTGCCACACTTGGATCTCTGCACTTCCCCAGCATCTCAGTACTCACCTTTGGGCAGCTCAGTCAGTAGATTTCTCACCCATGGTCTCCCACTGATCTTCACGCTGCAACACACAGGGTCACCCACAGCAGCTGTGCGGGCAGACACAGCTGAGCAAGCTCAGACCAGGGCCCCAGACAACTCCTAAAGTCATTTGCACACACTGGCCCAAGATCTCCCAAGGCAGTTCAATCAAGTGCCCAAGTCCAAAAAAAACAAAAACAGCCCACAGGTAAGGCTTTTTCCTGCTTGCAGTCTCGCTGTTGCTATGGGTACAGCTGTAGGCAGCCTCCAGTGGAACAAATGCACTTACCACTTTGCCAGTTTTCTGCAGCTTCTGTCCTCCTGGTGGGGTACAGAAGTCTCTCATCATCTTCCTGTGTCACTGAAGGGAAGCCTCTGGGCAAAACCCACCTGCCAGAGATGCCTAGAGTCTTTTCCCGCCACTCTCACTGCTCCTGGCTGCACAGAAGCTGTTACTTGGCCGCCATCTTTCTCCAGGTGTTGAGAATATAATTTTTTTAAAAACAGTTTTGATCAAATGAAAACAAATTTTAGGAAAGAAACTAGGTCTTTTTTTTTTTTTTCTTTAAAAACTAGGAGGTCAGACAATTAAGTTCATTAACTCATCATAGAAAAATTGCTGCATACCTCATTGCTCAATATTCCTGCCCTCACCAGATGGCCAAAGGGAGTACTTTGAAGGTGATTGTAGTATATTCAGCAACGAGGTAAGAGGCATTTTTTCTAGGCTGAGTTCGTGAACTGTGTCTGACCTTGTGTGTGTGTGTGTGTGTGTGTGTGTGAGTGTGTGTGTAGCCTTGATATCAGCTCTTAATTAAGCAACTTCTAAAAACAGTTATTTCATTTTTTAGAGACAGGGTCTTGCTCTGTCAGTCAGGCTCTAGTGCAGTGGTGTTGTCATAGCTCAGTGTAGCCTTGAACTCCTGGCCTCAAGTGATCCTCCTGTCTCAGCCTCCCAAGTAATTGGAATTACAGGTGTAGCCCACTGTGCCCAGTTTAAGCCAACTACAGAACTCTTTAAAAAAGTCTTTTCAAATATCTTGCTAGATGTTAGCCAGGAACAAAAAGTCAACACTCCTGGCCTTTGAACTCTTTTTTAAACCAAAGCTTTAAAACCAAAGTTTTAATCTTTCAAGTGAAAACTAACAAGCCTTTTATGACTTAACAAAGGACACACAAACCATCCTCTAACCTCAAAACTACCTCAAAGAAAGTATTGTTAGTTGCAAATAGGGTAAAACCTGCATTTTGGTCCAGGCTGTTCATTGGGTCTCAGCTTCTCAGCTGACAGTCTGCACACAAAGGTCCTGCTGTTGTGTGCTCCACAGGTAGAAGATTAAAAGAGACAAAAACTTGGTAAGAGAAGATATCAAAAGCTGTCCAGGAAAGGGAACAGGATCAATAAATAGATACCGCCAAAAGTGGAGAGTCATATAAATATCAAACCAAAGTTTAAAGAATCATTTCCTTTTCTTTTCTTTTTGAGTTAAGGACTCACATCTCTAGGGGACTGGGTCCCTGAGTGGGAATCTGACCTAGATGGAGGTGGCTGAGTGTGGAATCTTAACTACTAGACTACCAGGTGGAGCGCCCTTCTTTGCAAATCCCAAGGGACTCCCCAACAGGCAACTTGAGCATAAAAAGGATTTTAACTTTGTTTTAAATCTGATCTCTGTTTTTTTCTTTTCTTTCTTTTTCTTTCTTTCTTTCTTTTTTTTTTAAATCTCACCAAGGGGAGTTTCTAAGGCTGTATTTCATTTGTTTCTTTTCATAGGTATTCTTATCTTATTCTTATCAAATAAGATAGCAGTTTAAGATAAGGTTTCTCTAAAAAGTTTTCTTTTAAATATAGCTAATTTATTTATTTCATTAAGTGAACTAGTTCACGTACTTTCTCCCGTTAATCCAACCTGGAAAGGGAGAAAGATTCTTTTCTCTGTTTCGGGCAAATCTTGGGACAGTATAGAAAAACCACCCTCCAAACTGAGATGGTTCTGAGAGAGACCAGAGAATGACCCAGACAAATCCAGCTTGGTGGCTCAGATTAGTTCATTAGCTGTTACTTACACAGTTCTCATTCCTAGTCAAAATAGGAATCATCTGGGCATTCACTCCTGGGCATCAGCAGGAGTTTGGAAACTAAGATCTGGTTGCCTGCCCATTTATGGAACCTTCAATTCCTTTTTGACGGGTGGCACAGAGCTCTTTGTCTGCACCCTTGCACACTTAGGTATGAGAGAGGTTAAGCATGCACAGTACCTCTGATTAAATGGGTACTGTAAGACAATTAAGGTAGCGTGAACCAGTTTAAACCAATCTGAAGATTTTTGACATTCTACCCCAAAGGATCTACTTACAGTGCTCTTTGGTCTTTGCATTTTTTTTACTTCTTTTCTTAGATCTGTGCCTTTAAGTTTAAAAGGAAACTGCATGAGTTCTGTTAAACATTAAAAGCCATTGCGAGGAACTTGTATTCCTCCCTCACCTTCCTCATTCCACCTGCATGCTATAGGCAGAGATTTAGATGAAATGACTTGGTAAAAAAAAACTCTTACTTTTGTTTGCTGGCTCTTTATCACTTGTTCCAATATTTCAACCATAGGTTCTGGAATAAACAGTGATTTGTTATCCTGTTCACAGGGCCATAACTGTAGGAAAGGTTAAATTTTTCCCCTGAAGTTTCAATAATTTGAGTCTGTAAAACAGAGTGATGATAGATTAACTGGAAACAAATTTACAATTTTTTGAAAAACAAATGTATTAACATGCACAGGGGTATGGAAGTCATAGAAAATATAAAAACTCTAAGAAATGGCCAGATGGTTGGCACTTTTATAATGCCTTAAGTTTACAGGGCAAGACAGATTATGGCAAGATAGGTTAGGGGAGGGAAGGGAGAGGAAAACTTGGGGCAAAGGTGGTCTTGTTATGCCCATGAAACCTCACAGGCTGCAGCCCTCAGAAAGGATAGGTGGGCCTGTGGTGAACGTTTCTCTGTCAGACCTTTAAAGATGTCAGACTCTCAGTTAACCTTTCCTAGATCTGGACAGGGAGCTCAGAAGGAGCCTGTTTGCATCTATTATCTACTTCATTTTATTTCCTCTATACATGCAAGTATTTAGAGACAGTTTTGCGGGACTGTTGTGTTTGCAGGCCCTCTTCATAGCCATCTCGAAATATGTCGAAGAAGTATGTTTTGGGGTGAAATTTTTTTGTTTTCCGTTAAAAGTTTAGATGATAACTAAATCCATACACACATGCTCACCACTGAGCTCCCTAGCACTAGCAATTATAAGATTTTTCTGTATTTTATTGTATTTTAGCCATTTTCTATTTTTTTGTTTTAATTTCAAAGGATGTAGCAGATAAAAGTGGTTTATTGGGATGAAGTATTTCTTAATTCCGGAGATACTTCACTTAGGATGATGGCTACCAGTTCCAACCAGGTTGCTGTCAAAGATACTCTTTTACTTACTTTTATGGCTGAGTTCTCCTTGGTGGTCTAGCGGTTAAAGTTCTGTGCTCTCACTTTTATGGCTGAGCAGTATCCTAAGGTATGTGTGTATACATATATATGTGTGCATAAATACACACACACACACATATTCCACACTTTCTTCCTCCATTCATCTGTTGATGGGCTCCTAGGTTGATTCCGTATCTTTGTAATTATGAATCGTGCTGTGAAAACACAAATGTGCATGTTTCTTTTTGAGATAATGACTTCTTTTCCTTTAGGTAGACACCTAGTAGTGGGGTTGCTGGATTGAATGATAGGTCATTTTGTTCTTTGAGAAAGCTTCATACTGTTCTCCACTATGGTTGTACTAATTTACATTCCCACCAACAGTGTATAAACATTTCCTTTTCACTGCATCTGTGCCAACATTTATGGGTTTGTTTTTGATTAATTCGTGAAGACCATTCAGTCAGGGGGTGCTGGCATCTCATTGTGGTTTTAATTTGCATATCCCCAATGATTAGTATGTTGAGTGTTTTTTTATGTGTTTGTTGGCCACTTTTTGCCCACATTTTAATGGCTTTTTTTTTTTTTTTTTACTTTTTTCTTGCCATCTTATTTAAATTCCTTGTTGATTTTGGATATTAACCCTTTGTTGGATGTATAGTTTGTGAGTATTTTCTCCCATTTTGTGGATTATCTATTTACTTTTTTAGTTATTTCTTTTGCAGATTTTTTTTTTTTTTTTTTTTTTTAGCTAAATTAGGTCTCTTATTTATTTTTGTTTTTGATATATTTGCTTTTGGGGTCTTAGTCATAAATTCTTTGGCTAGGCCAATGTCTGGAAGAGTGTTACCTAAGCTTATTCTAGAATTTTTATAGTGTCAGGTGTTACATTTAAGACTTTCATGCAACGTGAGTTAATTTTTTTTGTTTTTTTGCATTTTTTTTTGGCCAGGGCTGGGTTTGAACCTGCCACCTCCAGTATATGGGGCTGGCGCCCTACTCCTTTGAGCCACAGGCGCCTCCCTACTTGAGTTAATTTTTGTGTATAATGAGAGATAGGGATCCAGTTTATTCTTCTGCCTGGAGGCTCTTCAGTTTTCCCCATGTCATTTTTTGAACAGGGAATCCCTCCCAGTGTATGTTCTTCTCTGAATTGTCAAAGATCCAGCTCAGCTCCTGTAGCTCAGTGGTTGGGGAACCGGCCATATGCACCAGGGCTGGTGGGTTCAAACCCAGCCTGGGACTGCTAAAGAACAACAACAGCAACAACAACAAAAATAGCTGGGCGTTGTAGCGGGCACTGTAGTCTCAGCTACTTGAGAGTCTTAGGCAAGAGAATCACTTAAGCACAAGCGTTTGAGGTTACTGTGAGCTGTGACACCACGGCACTCTACCAAGGGTGACATAGTGAGACTCTGTCTCAGAAAAAAAAAAAAAAAATCAGTTGGTTGGAGGTATATGGTTTTAATAATATACTCAGGGCCAGGCACAGTGGCTCATGCCTGTAATCCTAGCACTCTGGGAGGCCAGGGTGGGTGAATTGCTTGAGCTCAATTGTTTGAGACCTACCTGAGCAAGAGTGAGGCCCCATTTCTACTGAAAATGAAAAACTGAGGGAAGACAATTGCTTCAGCCTAAGAATTTGAGGTTGCTGTGAGCTATGAGGCCACAGCCACTCTACTGAGGGTGACAAAGTGAGACTTTATCTCAAAAAAAAAAAAAAAAATACACACACACACTTGGGTTCTCTGTTCTGTTCCATTGATCTATGAGTCTACTTTTTACCAGTACCATGCTGTTTTCATTGTAATAGCCTTGTGAAGTATAATTTGAAACCAGGTAATGAGATGCTTTCAGATTTTCTTCTTCTTCTTCTTTTTTTTTTTTTTTTTTTTTTACTGGCAGGTTATTTAGGCATTTTTTTTTTTTTCTTATTTCTTCTTTTTTTTTTTTGAGACAGAATCTCACTATGTCACCCTCAGTAGAATGCCATGACGTCACAGCTCACAGCAACCTCAAACTCTTTTTTTTTTTTTCTTATTTTTTTTTTTTATTAAATCATAGCTGTGTACATTAATGTGATCATGGGGTACCACACCCTAGTTTCATAGACCGTTTGACACATTTTCATCACACTGGTTAACATAGCCTTCTTGGCATTTTCTTAGTTATTGTGCTAAGACATTTACATTCCACATTTACTAAGTTTCACATGTACCCTTGTAAGATGCACCACAGGTGTAATCCCACCAATGCCCCTCCCTTTGCCCACCTCCCCCCCCCCCAAAGTTAATT
>CAUYPK010049219.1:0-55576 GCA_963574355.1 Loris lydekkerianus | reverse complement strand
CAAGTATAAGCCGAGTTTTTTCGGCACAAAATTTGTGCCAAAAAACCCGAACTCGGCACAAATTTTGTGCCGAAAAAACTTGACTTATACTCGAGTATATATGGTATCTCAAGAATGGAGGAAAAAGTATTCAGTGTACTCAGTACTTCTATGAAACCAACTTATATTTACTCACACTTTCTTATGAAAGATAGAACACAACTATAGCCCAGGATGAAGGAGAGAAATGGAGTGGGAAGGGAGGGAAGAGGGGAGGTTTGATAAAGGGAAGGTAAACAGTGAGACCACACCTACGGAGCATATTGCAAGGGTATAAGTCAAATCTATCAAGTGTAGAACATAAATGTCTTAACACAATAATCAAGTGAATGAGGCAAAAGCTGTATTAACTAGTTTGATGTAAGCACATCAAATTGTAAAAAAAATCAACACATTGTACCCCACATAGGCATAAATGTATTCATGATCTATGTGTATATGACTTAATAAAAAAAAAAAGAGAAAGGTAAAAAAACCTATAAAATCATAAAAAAATATCAAATGCTAAATCTTAAATAGCTTATTGTTAATAATAAGATTTCTAGGCTCGGCGCTTGTAGCTCAAGTGGCTAAGGTGACAGCCACATACACCAGAGCTGGTAAGTTTGAATCCAGCCCTGGCCTGCCAAACAACAACAACTACAACCAAAAAAAAAAAAAAAAAAAAAAGAAAGTAGCCGGGGGTTGTGGCAGGTGCCTATAGTGCTAGCTACTTGGGAGGTGGAGGCAAGAGAATCGCTTAAACCCAGGAGTTGGAGGTTGCTGTGAGCTGTGATGCCACAGCACTAGACCCAGGGTGACAGTTTGAGGCTCTGTCTCAAAAAAAAAAAAAAAAAAAAAAAAAAAAAATAATAATAATAATAAGACTTCTATTTTCTGGTCACCAGTAAGCAAAATAAGTGATCACAATAATGTACTATCTTTTTTGTGGGTGTGTGTCATGTTCCTAGAAGAAAAAATATCATTTCTTTGTCACTTGCTGCAGTAAATGACTTTTTTATTACAATAGTGGTTAGTGATTTTGTTTGAGTCACTCATCTTTTTTAGTATATTTATAGTATGGATTCAGACCTTCTTAAGAGCAGGATTTTAGAAAAAATAATTCTAATCCTAAAAATTAAGAGTAACCTAACAAAAAGATACTTCAGATTAATTCATTTTTTCTTTTGCATTGTGATTGATGTAACTTTGAAGCACACATTGGTTATAAATTACAGGATATATATATATTTTATGTATTACATATATTTTTATATATTATATATTATATATACAAAACACAGGATATATCTATTTATATACATATTTTATATATATAAACATATATGTTTTTTAACTATAGGATATTAATGCTGAATTTTGAACATGTCTTAATAAGATTTAAGTTATAAGATCCATGTCCACTAAACTTATTTTAGTTTCTATAAAATTATAGCTCAAATTTCATGCATCTAAATAGTTGTTCTTATGTATGTGTATGTTTGGTCTATTCCTACTGACATTTATGGCTCATTAATTAGAATATTAAGGCTATCTTCAGTACAACTCATGCCCAACTGATGCTGAATCATAAGTCAAAGGAATTTTTGTTTATAATAACCTACTGAAGCCAGAAAATTTGAAACACTTATAATAAAAGAATTTTACTTGGGACAGCATTAGACCAAAAGTGCTTATAGAAAACCAATTTCCATTTTACTGTGTGCTTTCCTCAAAGAATATCCAATATGTGCTTATTTCAGTAAGGTAAATAATATGAGGTCAGGCAAAGAAGGATAAATGATAAGACTGATCTAGGGAAGAAGAATGTATTTTAAAATAATGTCCTATAAATAAAAAGACTTTCAATATTCAAGGCCTCCACTTTTCAGCTAGGATGTTAGATTATATCAGTTAGTGAATAGACCTATTGAGTGTCTTTTTACTTACCATGTACACTTAAGTCATATTTTCTGTCAGTCATTCCTGCTACGTTTACAGCAACACACACATAACGACCTGTGTCAGATACGTGAATGTTCTTCAGCTGAAGGATGCGACCTTCGTCCAATATTTCCACTCCTCTTGCCTTGGTCAAGGGGCGGCCATCTTTTATCCAGGTCATTGTTGGCGGAGGCATACCCTGCACCTCGCACTCCAAGGAAACACTCTTGCCCCGAGTGATGATAAGTTCAGTAGGGTGGCTGCCACTGTTTGTTATGGTTGGTCGAACTGGCCAAGGAGTGAAAGATAAGAAGAAATAAATAGGAAATGTTTGCTTCAAATCTTACATAGGAATTTTTATCAGCCAAAGTTAAATCTTTATGTTAAAATATTAACTTCTAAAGAAAAGACCCAAGCCTAATGAATATGGCATTACTATATTAAGAGGTGGAATTCTTCTCCACTGTTTCTAAGTGGGTTCATACTTAAAACTATCAATGCAGTAAGAAAAGAATGCTGTGTTTTGTTTGATACAAATACTTGAACTTGTCCATGTAGCTCTGCTTTATGTAAGTCTTCCTAGTCTTTGTAGTTACAACGGCTATTGATACAATGTCTGTTACCTTTCTTTCTTCTACCATCTACTATAAGAGTTGGAAAAGCTGATAGTTTCTTGTGACCACATGAATCAATTTATGCCTGTAAAATCTAAACAGAGATCTCTTGGGGATTTGGGGAAATTTTTTTAATAAAGGGGAAAAATGTCCCCCCTTTCCCTTCTTGCCTTCAATGTGAAATTGATACCACAGCTGTAGCAACCATCTGGAGACCATGGAAGGAGGACCAGCAGAATTCCAGAGCTCCCATCTGATGTGAGAGAGCTGCCAACCAACTCTGTGGACTAACTGCAACCTCAGGCTTCTTGTTTCATGAGAACATAAACCTCTACCAGTTTAAACTACTGAGAGTCCTTTATTCTGTTACTTGCAGCTAAAATTCACCTAACAAATATTGATTCAAAGAACAAAAGTTAGACCAATTCTAATATACATGTGTGTGGAAAGAAAAATGGGCACATGTCAGTAAGCCTGTGTTCCGGTCCCAGTTCTAGTACACAGCACCCATGTTTCCTTGGCCAGCCCTGGAAACCTCGCTGAGCTTATCTTTCCATATGTGCAAAATAAAGGCAATAGTTTTGTCTTAGATAAAGCTCATGTAAAGATTAAATGAGATAATGTAATACTTTAAGCACTCTAAAATCTTATACAAGTTAAACATTCTTTAAAAGAAAATGCTTTTAAATATTGTAAATATACCCTATATCACAATGCTACCCCTTCCTCCTCCATATGTCCACCATTCTGCCCCCAACAAAGTACAGACATGGAAAGCCTGCCATTGGCAAGCTGATGCAGAGTGAAAGGCAGTATTGCTGTATACATAACAATATTTCCACTCCTCTTCCCTTGGTCAAGGGGCGGCCATCCTTTACACAGGTCATTGTTGGAGGAGTAATTTCTCTCTAGTTGTATCAGCACAATTTAAATGTGCAGGTAATATGATAGTTATATATATAACCATACTGCTTTGAAACGTGTGCACAAACTTGGCTGATCAATCACTTACTGTAGACTTGCAGATTGTAATCTTTCTTTGTGGTTCCAGCGACATTCCACGCTACACATGTATACAGCCCTGCATCTGATTTTTCAGCAATTGAAATTTGTAACTGTCTGCCTCCAGATAAAATTCTAACTCGCCCCATGGAATCAGCCAGCACTGGAGAGCCTGTAAAGAAAACCAATCGGCAGAATATAAAGCAAAAATACAGAGCGTTTTATTTATATATTCTGTTGGTATTTATTTACTTCCTAGTTCATGTACCCCAAATGTAGGTGACCCTGGGAAATAATCCTTCCCTGGGTGTGAAATGACAGTGGACTAAAATGTAAATAAACAAAGAATTAAGACGATCTGATACTTGGTACAAATAAGTATTTGTTGCTACATAAACTGAAAATATGCTTGATGTCAGAATTCAGTCTTAACATACATTGCAAATCTGTCACAAATACAGAAAAAATGTTTAATTTAGAAAATAATTTTTTTGGGCAGCACCTGTGGCTCAAGAAGTGGGGCGCTGGCCCCATGTACCAGAGGTAGCAGGTTCAAACACAGCCCCGGCCAAAAACTCCAAAAAAAAAAAAAAAAAAAAAAAAAAGAAAGAAAGAAAGAAAAGAAAAGAATTTTTAAAATTTATTTTAAAGAAGAAAATTTAGTTCTTTGATAGCTCTTTTGACAATTATACATGCTCTACAGTGCATTTCATTAAAAAACAATCAATGCAGGAAATTCATTTTTTCTGGCAAGGAATTAGTGTTGAAAATAAGATTTTTCTGCCAAATAATATAAAAGTGTCACAGGTTGAAAACTGACCTTTCTTCTTCCAAATGAGATTTGGGGGTGGAATACCACTTGATTCACACAGTAGACTAATGAGATTCCCTTCGATGACTGTAAGTTGGGCAAGTTCATCAGAACCGTAAATATTTGGGGGTACTGGAAAAAAAAGACAAATACTATTTCTACATTAATTTCATACAAAAATTTCCTAACACTTTACCTGTAAGAAAAAAGATTTCTATTCAAATGACATGAGGAAAAAATTAGTATATGAAGTTGACATATTAGTACCGTATTAGTCACCTAAAAGATGAATAATAATGACTAATAGTAGACATCCCATTTTCACATATATAAATTTAATCAAAATATTCATAATGGCACAAAAGAAGCTAATTTATTACAGCTTATAAAATATAATAGCTAACATATTATAGTATACACTTGATGAAAACTACTTAGAAAGTTCACATCAAAGAGCTAAGATACCTACCAAATTTAAACCTAACCCAGTTACAGATGCCTAGCCAGCTTTAATATCTCAGAAGCTAATAAAATTGGAAAATTAAGGCATATATCTTGTGGTAAAGAACAGAGGCGGGGTGTTTCATCTAAGAAATGGACATATCACTTATTCTAAATTGCACCTACTTCCAGCTTCTGCCTTGAACCTTCAAAGTGAATCCTGATTATCTACGTTTCTCTCAAAGAATCTGGAGTCTGCAGTTGCTGGTTGAACTCTCCACTAGGACACCTTTCTGGCTGCAGTATTTATAGATGATAGATGCCTGTTCTTCCAAACTTCCAGAAGTTGAAATGTGGGAAATCCTCCTTAACCCACAGTGGAGCTTCCAGTTAATGTTCAACCATGCTCTTGTAAAGCCTCTGTCTAGTCCTTTTAGGCTCATACTGTCTTCTTACCCCCACCCCTGAACCTGTTACTCTTCCTCTATTCACTGAACAATTTGCTTCTGTTTTTAAACTTCCTGCCATCATGCTACATGCACTCAACACTCACAAGTATAACCAGTCTTACCACTCTTGTCTACTCAGTTCTTTGGTCTGTTTATCCTTTTCTCCACCTGAGGTCATATGATGGCTCTTCGCACCATCTAGAACATTCTACCGATAAATTTATAACTTTAGCCCATTGCTTTATAATTGCTTTATTCTTTTTGCTCTCAATCAATTATCCCCAATTTTCAATTGACCTAATTGAATTGAATCTCAAATCCTTTTTTTTTTTTTTTTACTGATCTCTCCTCTCTCTCTCTAGTCCACATTTCATGATCAATTATTTCAACTGCTCCTTTGCCAATATTCTCAACTGCCTTGCACCTTTGCCCTTACTATTTGGGAACACCCTTACTCTGAATAAATCCTAGTTTAATCTGTCATCATCTCCACCACAGATTGAAATTCTACAGAAGGTGATGACATAATTACAATAGATTGTTACTAGTATAAATTTATGATATCCATCTTAAAATCAACTTTCCTTTTGATAGACCTTCCATGAATACAAATATCGGAAACTTATACCTGTGATGCAGACTCCCTCTGAGATCTAAACTTTTATAACCAATGGCTACTTAACATCTCAACTTGGATGCTATAGAAGCACTGTCAAATGTGACTTGTCCAGAATTCAACTTTCTACATTTGTTCCCTCTGTGGGGAAAGGGTATTATTGTCTATGCAGCCCAGTTGGCTAAGCCACACAAACATCCATCCATTATTCTTGTTTCCGCGCGTCTTCATCTAATCAATCGATGATGTTCTTTGACTTCTCAAATATGTCTCAAGCTTATCTGCCTCCTTTTAAAACACTTCTGAGCATCCCAGTCTTTCATTAGACACATTTCATATATTTAATACTCTATTGCCTTTAGAATCAAATGCACACTTTTAAAACTGATTAAGAGGCCTTCTTCAGTCTGTGCCTTTTTATCTCTCTACCTAATAACTCCTCTCCTCTGCACCACACCAGGCTCCATGGTGAATGCTGTTTGGTTCACTGAATGCAGATCTCGCTTTCTCCACAGAATTAATACCCATTCACCCTTAAGGTCTCAAGTCAGTGTCACATGCCTTGTATTTTTTCCCATATAACCTCCCATGAGAGCTCTTAGATTTAATTTTAATTGACTAAAGATTTTCCTACACCAGCCAACTATAAGTTCTCTGAGAACGTTTTGGCTTTTTAATTAACCTCTCTAAATCTACACGTGGTGCATTGCCTACAACATAGAAAGCATATAACATTTTTGAGTGAATCTGCTCCTGATATGTCTACTTTCATTCCTATCATTCATCCTTAAGTCTACTAAATTCTACTTTCCATTATTAAATTGTTTGTCTTTAAGAGGCACTGTTCTGCTTATTTGTAATTTCTGACTAATTTGATTGTCTACAACGCATGACATTATAAATCCATCTATCTGCATTCAATGTATTCATTGTGTTCTGGAAATGTCATTGTCCTTAGTTTATGATATGTTATGGGTATTTCTCCTACTCTTTGTTGCGTCTCAGTTTCCTAATTGATGTCTCTTTTATTACACTATCTCCTTTTTTATATGGTGCCTCTTAATAGCACTTGAGAGCCATTCTCTACAGTACTCTTCTGTACACATTCTTTTACTCTTTTCAAGGGATTTCAACTGTCATCTTTTCAAGTGATCTCAACTGTCACCTATGAAAGTTAGGTCTCCAACTTTGTGGTTTTAACTCCTATCTTTCCTGAACTACAGGCTCTTATTTCTGACTTCATGGCAGACAGCTTGGTATGAATAGTCCATAGACACCTCAAATTTCACATATTTAAAATGAATTATTCACCTCATTTTCTAATTGATCATCACTCCTCATTTTTCTTTTCTCTCTCTTTCGTAAAATCTTTACTTGATAAAACTGAGCCCAGTGTATTATGCATAATGGGAGCTAAATAAATATCTTTCCCTTTTGAAATAAATGATGAAGGAAGAGAAGAGGCAATATGAGAAAAGGTGGGAAAGAGGTAGAAACAGAAGTTAGTGACAAGCAAACAATATATAGTAAATATAAATTTCCTGTGTAGTAAATTTTACTATCAAAATGTAAATTAATCCTTTTACAAGGTAAATAATAGTGCTTCTTATAATCTGCCATCTGGATTTTTAAAATAATAATTTATTAACAAGTTATTTTCTACATCAATGTATGCTTTTAAATCTCTTTAACTATTCATTCTTCATTGGAATCAAATTATTTCCTCTGGTCTTTTTTTTTACTTAAAACATGGTCAATAAACATTTGAAAAAATTCGCTAATCATTAGGAAAATGCAAAATAAAACAACAACGAGATGCCACCTTACCTTACTCAGAATGGCCACTATTAAAAAGGCAAAAAATAATAGACGCTGAGAGAAAAGAATGCTTAAACACAATTTGTGGGACTGCAAATTAGTACAACCTTTATGGAAAACAGTAGGAAGATTCCTCAAAGAAATAAATAGAAACCTACCATTTGAACCAGCAATCCCACTGCTGGGTATCTACCCAAAGGAAATGAAGTCATTTTATCAAAAGACATGTACTCTCAGATGTTTATCACAGCACAATTCATAATTGCAAAGATGTGGACTCATCCTAAGTGATGAACTTCAATTCATGAATAGATAAAGAAAATGCAATATATACATACACCAGGGAGTACTACTCAGCCACAAAAAGAAATGAAATAATGTTTGCAGCAACTTGGAGGGAACTGGAGACCATTCCCCTAAGTGAGGTATCTTAGGAATGGAAAAGCACTACAAATTCTCACTGATAATTGGGACTGATAGATAAGTAAATACAGGCACAAAGCTGCATAAAAGACAAAAGAAACCAAGAAGGAGGGAAGGTAGGAGGATGGATGTGGGATAAAAACTTACCAAGTGGGTACAATGAACACTATTCTGGTGATGGGATCACCAAAAGCTCTGGCCTAAGTATTATACAGGATATCCATGTAACAAAAATATTTCTACCTCCTTAGCTAATATTTTGAAATAAAAAATGAATAAATAGAATAAAATATGTTTTAGAGTATACTTTTATAAATCAAAGGTAAATTTTACCTCAATAAAGAGTTTAAGCAAATACAACCAAAATTAAGAGCACTAATATGTTATGAATGAATTTAAATAAGTATTTAAAATAAAAATGAATTTGCTGGAAATGGAAGTGCTTTGTCGTAGGCAACCACAGTCAAGAAAGTTGTGATTGTTCTTATCAATGACTTTACCTGGCAACAAATAGCAAAATTTCAAGTGAGAAAAGCACTCTCCTTAGTCAGCATCGTCATCCCGTCTCCCACCACACAAGTGCATGTATTATCTCTCTCTTATATACGCAAACACGACTCACATACCTAAATTGACCTTCTGAATTATTTTTAGTTGATCAACCCACTATTAGTTCTCAGAAAAGGTACACTCATTACAAGATGCTGGTTCTAGAAGCTAAAGGGCATGTTACTCAGACAGGAGAAGAAAATCATTCAGCATCAAAACTACAAGGAAGTTGATCAATTATTCCTCTTGAATTAATTAAGTAAGCTGATACGCAGGATAGTTCGGCATCATCTAAATGTACCGACGATTGTCTATATATATATTATTATCAATTTTAGTTATGTGGATTTTAAAAAGTGATACAAAGAATAAAACATCAGCCCGTAGGCTACATCATGTGCTTTTACATCATGTGCTGTTTATACCTACCCCAAATGTTGACATTATAGTTTTTCTCAGTTTTTCCTGCAATGTTTGTCGCTTCACAAGTATAACGACCAGTGTCTTGAACCTGAGCATCTTCAATCTGGAAACAAAATCATGCTTTGAAACCACAGTTTCTATTTCACAATTGGGGGCGGGGGGTATCTATTAATGCTAACTGTGATCCCTTATTTCTAATTTTTATTATGAAGATGTACAGACACACAAAAAGTAAAGAATATAGGAAAATGAAAGGCTGGCTATACACCCATCACCCAGATTCAAAACTTAACAAGATTAAACGATTTTATCTATGTCGTACCTTATTTTAGTCTGGTTTATATTAGTGGTTAAAGGTCTAGAAAGGCTTTTAAAAATAATTCATAGTAAATAGCAGAAAAATTTATAATTTCTGATAAAGTTAATTTGGGGCTTTAAAACATACAATTCTTACATGTCCAGGAAACTGTTCAATAAAATAACACATTTATTATTATTATAAAAGTCTTTCCCCCACACTGGGTTTGCAAGTTTCTTCAAGCCAACTGTTATATTCAATTAACTCAATCTCCTAGTATCCACTTTGCTGCTTGATAGATGATAATCTATAAATACTTTTCATGTATTTATGTACAACATGCAATATCCATTCATCATTCATTCATTGACCATTTAGCAGTTATTATGAATTTGCACTAAATACTGCAGGTAGAAAATATAAAGATACAAAAATGTAACATATAGTGTCTGATTTGAGTTTACAGTCTTATAGAGAATATAAAGCATGTTAACATAAAAAGAATATAATAACTTTAATAATTTATTAATAAGTTATAAATAATGACACAAGAAATACAATAAACAGAGTGTGACTTATTCCCAAATAAGTTTACAATTGCTAAATTCTAAAACATTCGAAAGAGGGAGAATCACTGGAATTGGAGCAATCATCAAAAATATTTAGGAGAGCAGGGGTGCCTAGCAGGCGTATAATGAATACTTATTAATCATCTAAATGAGAACAGTAGAGCTAGAAATATATAAAAGATATATATGGAGGACGAATACATATTATATCTGAATGAGTACTGTTTTTTTTTTGTTTTTTTTTTTTTGAGACAGAACCTAAAGCTGTCACCCTGAGTAGAGTGCTGTGACATCACAGCTCCCAGCAACTCCAACACCTGGGCTCAAGCAATTCTCCTGCCTCTGCTTCCCAAGTAGCTGGAACTACAGGTACCTGCCACAATGCCTGGCTATTTTTTGGTTGCAGCCGTCATTGTTGTTTGGTGGGCCCAGGCTGTATTCAAACCTGCCAGTTCAGGTGTATGTGGCTGGTGCATTAGCTGCTTGAGCCACAGGCGCCAAGCCCTGAATGGGTACCTTAAAATCCAACTCCTCATTTTCTAGATAAGGAAACTCAGAGCCCTTCTGGATTCTGTCAGACCTCCTCTGACATAATGATTTTCTTGTTCTGCTCTGATGTCAGAAGACGTCTGGAACTCAGGAATTACATAAAATGAAAATGCATATAATGGAAACAGTTATGGCTTTTAGAAAGGACTTTCCAAATAATCGGTAAAAGAGGAAACTTCAGCAATATGAATTATGTGCCTATTAATGTGATACAAAAATGACGTGCCTCTCATTCCATGGCAAGAGGTCACTGAATGGGTACTTGAGTACATTCTTTGGCCCTCAAATGGGTTGAACACTGGTTATAGGAAGAAACAGCCTGTTCAATTTGAAAAAACTGACAGTTATTTTAGAATATACAACGTTTGTGGGAAGAGTATACAGAAGTGATCAGTATTGTGGATGTTACAGATTTACAAACTCTTCTGGATGATACAATTTGAAGCTGTATACAGCTTCATTAGATAAGAAGGAGAATGGAGAAAAAGTGCAGAACACCTGTCTTACAAAGAAAATCTCACAACTCACCTTGTGAGCAAGGTGAAGAACAGAAATCCAAGAAAGAGGGAAAGATCATCATCTTCTGATACTGAGGAAATGCTAAATGGGAGATGCATTTTATAATGCAAAATGAAAAAAAACATCAAAAAAGATTGCATGGTGTGCAGCAGAAGGAATGAGAAAGGTGGAAGGCTGGGTGTGGTGGCTCACACCTGTAATCCTAACACTCTGGGAGGTCGAGGCAGGTGGATTGCCTGAGCTCAGGAGTTTGAGACCAACCTGAGCAAGAAAAAAACTAACTGGGCATTGTGGTAAGAGCCTGTAGTCCCAATTACTTGGGAGGCTGAGACAAGATCATTTAAGCCCAAGAATTTGAGCTCTCTCTGAGCTAGGATGTGGTACTCAATCCCAGGGTAACTAAGTGAGACTCTGTCTCAAAAAAAAAAAAAAAAAAAAAAAAAGAGGAAGTGTCAGATTCAAAAAATTTGTAAACAAAAATAAACAAAAATACTTCGTTTTATGTAACCTAAAATAGATAATAAAATCATCAAATGAGTTTATATTAGTTTGTATTTGTTTTTCTTTTTTAAAATTATTTGTTTTTATCTTTTAAAATTATAGGATAATTACAAGTAATCCACCAACCTCTTTCCCACCTAAAATAAATAAGAACTTGGAAATATTTGGGTGGCAGAAAAATTGGATTGGGATCTAAATTTTCAAAGTCACATAATTAGTGTCAGACTCACTTGAATTTGGGGTTTCGAGCCCTTAAAGTCTATAACCACAGATTTGCATGTCTCATGAAGAAAGTCGGAAGAAAGGGCAGAATAGATAGGAGGGATTAATATTTATTGCCTGGTGCATTCCAAGAAAAATAAAATGATAAGATTCTGTTACTTGATCTGGTTAAAGATGTGTGTGAATGGTGTGTGTATGGTAGTGCAAAGGGAAGCTAGTTCTATCTGACCAAGCAGGTTTGAGTTCTATAGAGCTTTTCATTCCTCAAGTCTTCTCCCTGCCCCCTTCAAAGGTACCTGGCCAGTCTTTAGAGTGAAGATCAATGGATCCCAGGAATTTTTTTTACCATCACCTGAAGAACCAAACTTATACTCACAGACATTTGCATTGATTCAAATGTTTCCTGTTATTCTACCAAAACCCAAGTTTGAGACTTTGACCAGATACTTTCTAGAATGCTGGGTTTTGCCTCTAAGCATGAGAAGTGCTTCTTCTTTTTCTCTTTTTCTTTTTTCCCTATGTCACTCAATTGGATTATCACTCTTTTTTCCACTGGTGATTCTGTTGAAAGTTCTTTTATTTTTCCACCCAGCTCTATTACTATAGGATTGTAATTTCCAAGTTCCTTTGCCACTAACATATACCCTCACAGTCTGTCCCACTCGCCCCCCTGCCTCAGTTCTCCTTGGGTAAGCTCCTGACACCTGTCTTCTATTTCTCAAGATTCTTTGTGCTTATCAGTAATAGCCTTCCTTTATCCAAGAAGCTATGTGGTGGTTAGTAGTAGTGTGAGTTCTAAAGCGATACTCCCTTTGTTCTAATCCAATGTCTGCCTCTTAGTAACTATGGCCAGATTACTCCAGCTAGTCTTCCGATTACTCAGTTAGGTTATTAGGAGAATTTTAAAAATCTTCAGTGGCCTTTTGGCCTCCTGAATCCTAATTCCTTAGACTAACTTTCAATATCAGCTCTTATTTAACCTTATCAACATTATTTCAAAATATGCACTTTGTTAAATTCTCTGTTTCAGTCAAACTATCTTACTGGCTTTTCTTAATCAGACCTTTGGTTTCACCTACCCTTGAAAAGCTAAGTAATCTTCTAAGACTGGTCCAGGCAACTAGAGTCTTTTTTTGCTACTCACCCCCAAAGCATACTATTTCTATCATTCACTTGGTAATTAACTCAGACTTTAACAGCTCTTATTTTATTTTTCAATTTATTAGAATTTATTCATTTATTGGAATGGTTAGCTAATTTTCATATATTTTTGTAAAATTGGAAGACATCAAAGACATAAAATGTGTCATGCCTTTTGTATTCTTATCTAGAGCACCTAAGTGGTATTTACTGACTGGTTGAATGACTGAAGTTGAGGCACATCTTAGAATATTTCTGTTGTATTTTCCTAGAAGCATCATTTTAAGATGGCTTCTGGATATGGATAAACAATTAAATATTTAAATCTCCCTAAACATAAAAATAAAAAAATTTACGAATCTCATCCATAAAAAAGTTCTCAAATTTGTTAAGGTGAAATTAGTAGAACATTCATAAAAGACAGCCAAGTTTAATAAGGATAATATTGAAACTGTGAGCTTAGGAATAATAAAAGATGACATAAATGAATTTATAACTTTACCTTTAACACACTTCCATTTTCAGAGACAGTGAGGCCTGGTTTCTTCAGTAAGTGGTGGCCATCTTTTAACCAAGTAAGAGTAGGTGAGGGGATTGCATCACTCTGACACAGTAACTCCACGGCTTGGCCAATGATGACAGAGACATTTTGTTCCTCTCCCATAATATTTGGTGGAGCTAAGTGAAAGGTGGGTTTTCTTTCAGGATAAAACAGGCCAGCACACTTTGTTTTCATTAACCATCAGAACATGCACGGAATAGCTTTATTAATTCTTTTAAGATATAGGATCACAATCATTCTAACACACCCTCTTTGCATCACCTTGTTCACAATCAAGTGTTGAAAAATCACTGATGAATGTATTCCTATAGAACAAAAATAGTTGTCCCTAAATTTTCATTTAAAACATTTTTATAACTGAAAGTTCTCACTAAGTGCCCAAGTGAGAAACTTCTAGAACTCGGTGTTACTGCTTAAGGTTTACAAAGCAATGAATCATGAATATCCAATGAATTTGGAAGCAGCAATGAATTAAAAGCAAATGTACTTTCAGTTTTATTTATATTTTTTTGCAAGAGAAATACATTACATAGTCACAGAGGCAAAATTAAAAAATAGAGTTGGAAGAGAGCACAGAGCTCATCTCGTTCCACCTCATAGTGTGCAAGACATAAAATTTTGGGTGACAGATAGCAGCTCATGCAAAATAATATGACTAATGAATGACAAGGCTAAGAGTCTTCTGACTTGTGGTTTAGTGTTCTTTTTGGTTTTCCATGGTGCCTTGTCCACTGTCTATAATATGAAGACCATGTGGGATAAATGACATGATAAAGAATAAACCAAATCACCGACCAGCTGTATAATGTACACACGATCACATCCAAAGAGGAAATGACTTGAAATTTTAATGAGATTAAAATTAGAATTCCCTAGTTATAAGGCTTGTCAGATGCTGAAACGTGCTCTTGGAGGAGTTTAAGGAATCTCCTTCCCTGGGGTATATTAAAGAATAAAGTAAATAATCATTTACTTTAGATAATTTAGGTACAGCCCTGCCAAGAACAAGAGGGTGGGCTCCATAAGTTCTCAAGGACTCTTTCAGGATTGTATATATCAGGAGTCAGAAAACACAAACTAATGAGGAAATCAGGCTTGTTATAAAAGGCCCTCTCAAGAAACACAGAGGGGAATTTCTTCGGTCATTTCTCATTAAGTTCCACAACTATTTAGGATTGTAGAAAATTTATTTGTATGGTTTTTTTTTTTTCAAGAAAGATTAAACTGTATTGAAATAAATCCTAAGGGATTTTGCAAATGCTCTGATAGAAAATAGACTTTTGTGGTAAAGAATCTTATTATGGTTTGTTAGCCATTGTTTTGGGCTTGATAACCTGGCATGTGCTAAGATGACAATGACTACAACAGACTTTGCCTGTAGCAGTAGCCCTGGATTTCTGTAACCGTGAGAATTCTCTGCTCCCTACGCAGTATCTGTTACAGAGGGAAAGAGGTATGAACTAAAGGGCACTTTCATGGGCTGTTTCTGGGCACAGGACTTGTGGTAAAGCCACAGGACTTGTGGACAAGGGCTGAGACTGACTAATAGAGCATTTGTGCAGACATTCATCATATTCCCTCTTCTAAATTGAATAGTACAGACTGATATCTGCCATTGATAAGGTTAATCTGTGGGGGACAGAAAATAGGGGGATTGTTTTTGGTAAGTGATGCCTTAGATAAAAGATACACAGTCTGAGATGAAAACTTCCATAAAAACAGCAAAATAAGTACAATTAGTGCCCCTGCTAAGGTATCATGAGAACAGTCTCAGCATAGGAATGCCTAAATAAAATAGCTGATTGCATAGATATAATTTCAGATAAAGTATGGTCTCATTGGATGAAAAACTACCACAAGTGTATGAAAATGTTTCTCTAATATTATGTGTAAAATTCATAAAAGAGCGTAAATTCTTTGTGTCTGCTTGCAGAAGGGAAAGTTTATCTCAGACTACAGAATACTAGTTTATTTCCAAATATTTTTCCTCCATTTACTTTTCTTTACAGCTAAATGAGTTGAATTAAGTTTGAAAGGAAATAAGATTTTTAAAACTGGGAGGAAAAAATGCAAAAACAATAGAGTATTTGTTTAAGGAACACAAATTAAAGCAAATCTAATTACAGGCAAGGATGTATTTCACCGGAACACATTTATTTTTTCTATCCTGTACTGTCTCTCATTTCTAACTTTTGTTTAGTCTGAAACAAGAACAAGAGTCCTCCCTTCAGATCCTCAGCTTCCTCAGATGTTATCCCTGTTTTGTTTTGTGATTATGTTGCTTAGAAAGAGGTGTATTCCAGCCCTGTTTCTCATCCTATGCTTCATATTTGTTAAATTTATCCACCAAAATCAGAATTGCCATAGGGTTATACTTGCAGAGATGCTGAAGAACATGTAATTTCCAAGGAAATTCTCTGAGCTAAATCAGTTATGTATGATATGCGTGTTGTAAGTGTAGAGAAAAGGCACTACAGAAATCCAAATCTGTTAAAAACTCAATTCTCTTGTTTCGCTGTCTCAGTATGGTAAAACATGTTTTAAATTTATATGAGGAAGAAAATGTTTTAATGAACTATTCTTGCATGTGTACAGAAAACTATTTGATCCAGTAGCTCATCCTGTTCCTTCACCCCTCCTTCCCACATACACACTCTCTACCTTGTAAATCTGAAGGTGATTTACCTCTGGGGATTAACATTCATTAGGCTCCAATTAGACACAAGATTGTCAAGGTTGTTACTACTAATACAGGAATATCATTTATAAAAATAATACTAACAATGAAATATAGATTAGAAATTGATTTTATATTAAAGCCTGTTTGAATTTGACACTTTTTCCAGTAGCTGGAATGTGGACTGTCAAGCATAATATATGAATGGAGGTCAAGGAGACCCACCTGTGTTCTAGGAGACTTCTGCTGTACTAGGACCAGGCATTCATTCCCTTTTGTACCATACGACTGAATTGTGGGTAGCAAAAACTTAAATCAGTGGTTCTCAAACCTTCTTAATGCCGCTATGTATTTGTAATATAAAAAGAGGTCACAACCCACAGGTTGAGAACCGCACACTTAAATGGTTGTCTAAATTTATATTGAGTTTAACTTTCTGTATCTCAACTAGTGTTTAATTCATAGACCAGTGTTGATCACAAAACACACTGATTGTAAATATAATTAAGAAAAAATAAAATCATGGCTTCACTTTGACCGGTCTTGAACTTGGGGCCTCAAATGATCCTACTGCCTCCCTAAGTGCTAGGATTATAGCCCAGAGCCACTGTGCCCGGCTGGCACGGATGAAGAGAAGTACTGAAAGGTACTACTACAGGTACTTGTTTCAGTGAGAAGATTCTGTCTTCCAATCACAGTGCTTCACACTACTCTATAAAAACAACACCCTACATGCTGGATGAATGTATTTTAATTTCTCGGAACTTTAAAATAGGAAAATTAGTCAAAGTCAATTCTAAGGTAAGAGAAGAATTTGATTTGAAATGATCCTCCAGTATTATTTGTATTGTCCCTTTTAATTTATTGTCAACAACTTCCCTTAACTTCCTCATTGATTTTAAGATCCAAACACATCTATAGCAGAGTAGAAGTAATTAATCACTACAATGACTCACCATAGACTCTGAGGTCAATGTCCCTTTGCTTTTCCCCAGCAGCATTCACTGCCACGCAGGTGTATATTCCTGCATCACTGATTTGTGCACTGGTCAAGGCTAGGATGCGACCCCCAGAGAGAACCTATCAGCAATGAGAAAGGTAAGTCACCATCATTCCCCCTTCATAATGGTAGAGGCAAGAGACTTTTTCTCTTATTTTTTGAGACTGATAATTGACATTTTCCTTTAGGATGATTTTCATTTGGATATTTTCAAGTGCGCAACCATCATATAATCCCTTCTTTACACAGTGGAAGGATGTGAGAGGCTAGGATTAAACTTGGTAATGACCACTGAAATTAAGTCTTTATATACAACTCCACGTGAAAGTCAAATTTCTTTCAGAAAGAGAGAGAGACCGCCACCAAGGGAGAAAGATAAAGTGATTCTAATTTTTTTTTTTTTTTTTTTTGACGAACTGGTAGGAAGTTAAAATTAACCACAAAGTCCTAGCCAAGTTAACAATTAGCCACATTCATTGTCCTTTTATACCACTGAGTCAGTTGTTTCTCTAAAATATTGACATAATCTCTGGATCTTCTATGATCTCAAATTCTGAAAAGCATTGGATTTTCAAGAAAAGCTGAAGAAATAGACTGTTAGGAGAATTATGTGGCAAGATAAAATTAAACTTTAGATGTTTGTGCTCTGTATGTTTAACTTTGGATTAATGTTATAAACTTAAGCAAGTTTTTCTAAAACAATTTTATTTTTAATGAAGTTTTCATTACGATTTTTCTTATGTTATTATTTGATGTTTTCCTGGAAATATGTAAGTTCCATGTAGTTCATTATCATTTCCAGTCACTTAAACATAAATTCTACCAGGTAATTCCTGTTTTAGGTGATGAACATTTCATTGTATCAATTATCTTTCCTGATACTAGTACAAAGTGCAGTGAAATAGGTAGAAAATAACACATATCCAAAACAAATGGTCCAAAAAATAACATCTACAAGTCAGGTAAAAGAACTCTTAGAAATACTGAACTTTTAATGAATTGTTTAGGAATACTAATTGTGGGTTCATGGTATTTACAGCTGTGTATTTGTATTTTTTTGTAGCATTAGTGAATCATTGTTCTCCAAATCTCTTGGACAGATTTACCTGTTTGTTCTTCATGTGTTGAATAATCAAGTGGTAAATTTTACAATAAATGAAAGACAGTACCTGTATTCCATTAGCAAAACTGGAGACAGGGCTTCCATCTTTCAACCAGGTCAGACTTGGGGCGGGGATACCTCTGGCTTCACATTCTAACCTCACCAGATTATTAACCACCACTGGCACCATGTTATTGTTGCCAGAAATTGATGGGGGCACTGCAAAAAAAAAAAGTAAGATATGTTAAAATTACAGGATTTGCCATTTCAAAGTAATGAAAACTATATGTAATATGCACAATAATGTATTTTTACAGGATGGTTTTTTGTTCGTTTTTGTTTTTGGTAAGTTCTTTCACAACTTATTTGAGATCTAAGCATAGCCATCCATAAGTAGGATATCACTATCTTTATTTTTAAGATGAGGAAAAGAATATTTTGCTAGTTTATTTAGGAAATCTAATTTTTAATGCCAGAGTGGATATTTATTTCTTGATTTCCAGGAACCTGTATCTGTGTTTATACATCTATTTGACCCCTTCACCGTATCCACTATAGTATAACTATTAACGCATCTTTAAAAGCATATTAGAGATGATAACTCAGAAACATTTGTTTAGCTAATACCTATGATTTTGTTAGAGGTTACATACAAGCGGGGATTATTGTCATTGGATAATAAAAGTGCCAATGAGTAGGCCAGGAGTTGGTGGCTCATGCCTATAATCCTAGCACTCTGGGTGGCCAAGGTGGTGGATTATTTGAACTCCCAAGTTCAAGACTAGACTGAGCAAGAGTGAGACCCATCTCTACAAAAAATAGAAAAACTAGCCAGGCGTAGTGCTGAGCACTTGTAATCCCAGCTACTTAGGAGGCTCGGGCAAGAGGATTTCTTGAGCCTAAGAGTTTGAGGTCACTGTGAACTATGACATCAGGGCACTCTAGCCAGGGGCAACAGAGTAAGACTCTGTCTCCAAAAGAAAAGGAGTGTCAATGACTATTTCAACAACTCATCTAAAGCAAACTTAAGTCAACAGCATGTGAACACTGAGCATTTTAACAGGAATCGGGAACATAGCACCCTTACATAACGATGATAACATACTCTTTCAAATATTTACACGAGAATTTTACATAAAAACTTAAATCATTTTGAATACTTGTTTACCCTAGGATAAATCTAGGAGAAGGAGTACGAACCATGCACTTGCAGACTGTAAAGTAACTCTGTTGCTCCAGCTGAGTTGATGGCCACACATTTATACAGGCCAGCATCTGAGATTTGGGCACTTTCAATATTAATGATCTTTCCTCTGTTCAAGAAAGTTATGCTGCTGGAACCTGAGAGTGGACGATTATCTTTGTACCATGTAATAACTGAAAGGGAAAGGGTAGAGCTCTATGTGAAAATTTTCTTTTAAAATTAAATACAGTACATTGGATCTTAACTAAAATGGCACAATTGTGCTATTCTTACTCTTACCATTTGAATTTACTCTGTTTAAATAAATACTTCTTTAGGCTGTATTTTTAAGAGAAAGTAACACTAGGTAAAACACCAAGAGTTAAGTCCATATGCATCTTGAAAATGAATTTAGAGAAAAGATATTCTTTATGGTATTTGACAGCAACCCTCAATTTATTTCTTTTTGTTGTATATTTCCTCTCATCGATAAAAGTTGTCTATGTCAAATCAAAATAAAATATCATATACTCTATTAGCCTCAAAAATTATATTACTATTGATTCATATGAATAACCTATCAGTGATGAAAATATGCAAAATATACAAATGTGGTCTCATCAGAATGACAATTTGGCTTAGCTTCATTAAGATACTTTGTAAAAGTAAAAAATATATTTTCAACATAAATGTATATAAAATACCCATGTGGCTTGTGGCCACAATATAGACAACAAGATAGTTAAGATATTCACATAGTTCTACACTGTTTAGATGGATAAATTATTTCCTCTGTTTTAAAGCAATGAAATTTCAAAAATATCATCTACCTAATTCTGATGTTCTGATCAATGTTGTTTTTACTCTTGAAATGTATTCTATAAACTTTCTTTTATTAGTAATTAGTATATTATGCTCATAACCAGTTTCAGTTATTCCCCAAAATCTTACAATGTTAATAAGTTACAGAGCTGAAAGCAAACATACCAGGTAAAGGATTCCCAGCTGCCTTACACTCCAGCTGGATAGGGCTTTTTACTACCACCGTCTCATTCAGGATCTTCCCTGCGTCTTCCAGACTAGGTGGTTCTACAAGGGGCCCGAACAGATAATTATTTCACCTAAGAAGGATATTTATACAAATATTGTTTGCTATATTTGGGTAAAAGTATATTATTAAGTAAAAATGAAGAATTGGATGAAAAAAAGATCTTAATAAGTTTTCTAAGTCGTATATTTCTTTGTTTCTTTCTTGCCTTGGAGGCTCAGGCAAGAGGATTTTTTGAGCCTAAGAGTTTGAGGTCTTTGATGAACTATGACATCAGGGCACTCTAGCCAGGGGCAACAGAGAAAGTTTGAAACCTGTAAAAATGGTACATTTTAGTATGTCCTACTCAGAAATTGACTATGCAGTGAAGCAAAAAATAAAGTCATGAAGTGCTTGTAAAATAAAATTACCCAACTAGGTTGTGTATGCGTGTGCATGCATATGTGTCTATATTTATAGTTACATATATATATATATATATATATATATATATATACATATATATATGTTTTCAGTAAATATTCAAAACAGAATACTAGCACACAAAAGTATCAATAAAGTTTTTATAACCACAATTTAATAGAAGGATTTTTAAAAGAATGTAAACCAATAACAAAAATATAAAGCTATCTATAGGGGAGAAAACCTCAATAAAGATAAAAACAAGGGCAACACCTGTGGCTCAGGGGGTAAGGTGCCAGCCCCATATACCAAGAGTGGTGGTTTTGAACCCAGCCCTGGCCAAACGACAAAACAAAACAAAACAAAAAAATAGCCAGGCATTGTATTAGGTGCCTGTAGTCCCAGCTACTCGGGAGGCTGAGGCAAGAGAATCGCCTAAGCCCAGGAGTTGGAGGTTGCTGTGAGCTGTGATGCCATAGCACTCTACCCAGGGCGATAAAGTGAGACTCTGTCTCTTAAAAAAAAAAAAAAAAAAAAAGGATGAAATCAAGATAAAAGTATAGGCTTAAAAATACAAATTAAAATGAAATTGATTAATATTAAGAAATTATGGGTAGTCACGAAAGCAGTACAGTATTTAAAGGAAATATTTTCTTTCTTTTTTTTTTTTTTTGGCCAGGGCTGGGTTTGACCCCACCATCTCCAGTATATGGGGCTAGTGCCCCACTCCTTTGAGCCACAGGAGCCTCTCTTAAAGCAAATCTTAAGACTAAACTAGCCCATCAAAAAACAAGAAATAATGGGAAAAAGGTGTTCTAAGAATTCAACCCAGAATGTAGAAAAAGAACAATACAATAAACCAAAAAGAGGCTATGTATAAAGAAATAATAAAATAAAAGGCAGAAAAAAAACCCACCAAAGATAACAAATAAAACCAAAGGACAATTTAACTCGAAGTTTTTTTTTTGACAAGTCTGAAATGAAGCCTATTGTCAGAGATGGATGACTTTTCAGACCAGACCTCTGTTTTTCTGAGAGTTCTTCCCGAAGACTCACCCTAGAACTCACTCCTCCTTCACTCCTGTGATTTCTTTTGTAGATATCTAATTGTGTATGTTAATCTTCCTGTTTGCAATGCCTAGACTGTTTCTGTTTTCTGCCCTGAATTCGGATTACCAATATAATATTCACAGACAAATGACCTTTAAATATGGGTATCGGACTTTTCCAACTGGAAATGGAAAAGGAAAAGTAATCAGTCCATGGCGCATTCCTTCAAAACAGTTATTTAAATACTCACTTGAAGCCTTCTGGACTGAAGTGCTCATTGAAGGCTTTGACAGACTACACAGCTGCTGTAATAAAACATTATGATGGGAATAAGACATACCCGAGCTATGCAGTGGGCTATTTCTCACTTCACTAGAGAACATAAAGAAAAAAATGATTGGATGTCAACAAGACTGTCAGAGCGGCAACTTAAAAAATCCCCTACTCCTCCATTAAAGAAATAAGAACACTGGAAAAACTGTCAAAATCAACTTTTTTAGAACCGTGGAAATCAACCAAAGAATTGTAATAATCCATGCATGAAGTGTTTATTTAAAAAAATTTTTTAAAAAGTTAAATCTCTAAATCTCATTAAGACCAGTGAGCTTTTTGGCATTTAAACTCATCTTACTCCTGTCACCCTCCCCCAAGCTCAGGCAAACGTCATAATCCTATAACCACAAAGAAAAAAAGCAGCCTAGCAGATGCGGGAGGGAGCTGCCTAAAGCACCATTGTGAGAGAACTGTCATTATTTGACCTGTCTAGCTCTTCCTTAGACTTTGCAGGATTTATTTTTATTTAATTAGACTCAGAGTTTCTGTGTGTGAAAAACATTTTCTCCTGGGCATTTTAAAGTCTGTAAAAATAGCCTTTATAGAACTTGTTCAGGAAAGTTAGTTTCCTTTGCTTCTATAATAAATTACAGGCAGTCCCCAAGGTTATGAATGAGATAGGTTCTATAAGTTTGTTCTTCAGCTGAAGTTGTATGTAAGTTGGAAACAGGTACATTCACCTATTACCTGTAATAGCTCCCATTTGTAAGTGCGACTCATTTATCAGTTGGATGTTTGTAACTTAGGATTGCCTCTACCTCAAACTTGGTAACTTAAACAATATAGTTTTGTAGGTCAGAAGTCCCACATAGCTTTACTGGGTTAGAGTGCAGGTGTCAGCCGAGCTGAGTTCCTTCCTGGAGGCTCTAGTCTAGAGAAGGTGTTTCCTTGCCTTATCTGACTTCCAGAGGCCATTATTTCCACCTTTGAAGCCGGCAATGGGTGGGGCAGGTAGGTGGATGTGGAGCATTCTTTCTACACATCTAAAAGCCGAACGAACTTAAAGTTGGATAAATTCAAAGAAATCCACATGAAAATATCATAATCAAGGTGTTTAAAAATGAAGACAAAGAGAGAATTTGGAAAGCAGTGTAAGAGAAGTGACTTATCGTGTGTAAGTTCCCTCAATTATTCAAAGTTCTGAAAGAAAGTGAATATCAACCAAGAATTCTACATCCAGAAATTTTGTTTTTTAAAAGTAAAGAAGAAATTAATTCATTAATTATTTCCTAGAAAAACAAAATCTGAAAAAATCCATTACTAGCTACCTACCCTACAAGAAATATGAAAAAAAATTCTTCAGGCTGAAATAATTCTAACGCACATAAAAAAATAAGGAGCACTGGCAGAGGAAACTACATAAGTATAAGACAGCAAAAATTGTATGTTTTGTTCATAACTTTTTCCTTTTATTGATTTAAAAGACAAAAGCATAAAGCATAATTATAAATCTGTGTTGATGGTTACGTAATGTTATTGTATAATAATAATTACATAAAGGAAGGACAGAAAAGGGAACTATATAGGATTAAAGTTTATGTGATAAGGAGCTAATCTTCAGAATATACATATAAAGAACACTTACAATGCAACAATATAGACAATTCAATTTTTAAAATGGGCAAAGAATAGATGTTTTTCCAAAGAAGATACACAAGTGACCACTAGTAGGCACATGAAAAGATGCTCAACATATGTTGCCACTACTAAGGAAACAGAAATCCAAACCACACTGAGAACCACCTCACATCTTTATTAAAAGAGACAGTCAATAAAAATGTTGGCAAGAATGTTCAGAAATTTGAAGCCTCAGACATTGCTGATGATAACGTAAAATAATGCAGCCACTTTGAAGTATGGCGATTGTTCAAATGGTTAAATACATAGTTACCACATGCTTTAGCAATTCTATTCCTTGGTATATACAAAAGAGGAATAAAGTCCATCCACATAAAAGTCTGTACATGAATGGTTGTAGCAGCATTATTTGTAACAGCCCCAAAGTGGACACAATTCAAATGTCCTTCAACTGACAAACGTATAAACAACTGTGGTATATCCATACAATGGAAAGTTATTTGTACATAGAAAAGAATAAAATACTGATGCACACTATTTTGGATGAATCTTGAAAACATAGTAAGTGAAAGAAGCTAGACACAAAATTCCACATACTATTTGAGTTCATTTAAATACAATGTCAAGAAAAGACAAATTATAACTGAAAGTACAGGGTGACTATAAAGTTTGTGTGCAATTTAAATCAGTTGTTGTTGGGGCCTGGGGAATAGGGAATAGAAATTTATTGCTAATGTTAATGAGGTTTCTTTTTGGGGTGACAAACAAGAATTAGCAGAACTTTGGAATGAGTTAGTGGTGAACTTTATATAACTGTGTAAATATACTAAAATCACTGAATTGTGTACTCTAAAATTTCTAGTATGTGAATTGTATCTGTGATCTAAACATAAATGATAACAAGCTCAGAATTTTAAATGCTTAACTTAAGAAATCATCAGAGAATCAAGGAGTGGCCATAACTGAGACATAAAAATCTCTTATAAAAATAAAATAGTCTGATTTTCTGCTCATTATATTCCAACACAATTTTAATTTACAGATTCAGAGGGTTGGAAAAAAAAACAAAAACCCAACTTCTTTTTCTACTCCAAAGAGTCAGAGATAAAAATTATTGCTTAGAATTTTTTTTTTTTTCAAAATCTTTCATTAAGTCTTCTCAGGACAGACAAGAAATACATGGACTGAAAACCTATTAAATCATGAGGGTATTGTTTGCCAAAAAGTTACAATTCTGCCTACAAAAGCCTGTGATAGTTCAATGTCCCAAGCACCAAAGAGTTCCAATGTTAGTCCAAATAGTAAATAGAAGAAAAACTTGGCTTCTTTCTCATTTTATGGTCAAAAAAGGTAAATATAAATTCCATTATTCCTCTCTAGTATTTAAATGGATATTTCTGGATTTAGGAAAACATGGTTCTAGACAGAGCATCAGTAAGGTAACATTTCAAACAGGAGGTTGAATTCCAATTAATTAAATGGCTGTTTTTCTTTTCTTTTCTTTTCTCAGAACTTGACATACGTATCATGCCCAAACTACTCTACCTTCTTCGTGACATATCGTGAACTAGATTCTACCTATTACTTTAACCTCTTAGGGCATGAATTGACTATTTTAAATCTTGGTTAAATTTTGAATTAATACATAACTGATCTAAAAGTGATTTGGGTGAGTTAATATTCTCTGTCCATTGAAAGTATGAAATAGTGAGGAATAAATTAATCTACACCATGAAAATAGTATAGTTGAGTTAGCCATCAAAAAAGAAAAAAAAAATATTCCCCACAACATCCCCAAGACTCCTTTAGGCCACAAGTCATCTATTAAACAAAACACAGAATTGATAGAGAAACCTTTTTCTGAGTGGATGTTAGCAGGTGTTAGCCAAGCAAATACTTTTCAAAAATAAAAATAAGGGGGGCTTACTAATGCTTTTACCAGACAACTAATAGAGACAGAAAAGGGTTCCTGGCCAATAGTGACGGCAGGAAGACTTTAGATATATTTGTCAAAATGTTGCAGTGAGAAGGGACAAATATCAAAGATGTGTTTTGTCAAAACAGTCTTCATGCTACCCTGTCTGGATGTTGACTAGCAATCGGGTAACAGGTAAAGATTTTCTTTCATTTAATTGTTACACAACTTCCATGACTGTGGTGTGTTATCACTATTCCTTCCCATTTTGCAGATGAAGAATCTAAGTTTTTAGAAAGTTAACATCTAAGCACATTGTCCTCCAAGTATTAATTGGCAATGGGTTGGATCCCACATTCTAAGCCCATCCTTTTAATCACAACATCCTACTTCTTCTGGGCACTTCACCTTGGTTTATTTTTCCTAGGAAATAATTATATGCAGATAAAATAAACGCTTGAGCTATTAGACCCCAAATCATTTGTTTGTGGAAACATCTGTCTCCCTGAAAATATTTGAGGTTTAGATATAATTTAATAGTCTGACCTAGAAAATAAAAACTTCAGAATTATGAAACTGTGATGATCACAAAAGACCACCTACTGTGGATTCCTGCCTTTATAATAGATAGAACTCCCCACTGGAAGCCTCATGAGAATGCTCCTCTTCTCAGGACCATGACTTGGTCTTCTAGTCCAGGAGACAAAGCACCCTTTCTGCAGCTGTTGGAAACACTTTTTGCTATAATTAAAAGAATGGAAGTATCTAAATCTTTTTATGAGAAAAAAAAGTATTAAACAATTGGAATGTTAAGTATCTTAGGATCAAACATTTTTTGGATGAAAACTATAGTAAAGACATATTTGTTGAATCTGTTATCTATTAACAAAGATTGGGATTAAAACAAATCCTAACTTCAAAATGACTATAGGGTCACTTAAATAAATAATGACTGAATTACATGATGATTGCTTCCTTATGGATTTTTCAATGCCCTTCTTAATATATAGCACCAGAATTAGATGCAATACTTTGGAAGCTTTCAAAGAGCAAGAGTATTAACAGGACTAGTTCCTTTCTCGTTCCTCATATTACAACTTCTATTACTAACTTCTAAGATTGATTTGATTCTTATAAAACTTAATTCTCATATCTACAGAAACTGAAGCAATCCAAATCCAAATCCAAACACCCAAGTATTTCTTTTTGTTGTTGTTGTTTCCTTCTTTTTAACTTATTTCAAATTAATATGAGGGTACAAAATTTTTAGATTACATTGTTCTCACTTAGGGTGTGCTATATACCTTTGCATTGTGCCCCTAAGGTAATATCCCACCAATTGCCCTATGTTCTTTGCCAGTAGTCTTCCCCCCTTCCCCCTACCTCGTCCTTCCTCCTCCTGCCCCCGTACTAGACTATATTTGTGTTTTGTTGTTCATATGAGCATGTAATTGTTTATATACTGATTTCATCAAATACTCAAGTATTTCAATGTGCACTGTCTTCCAGCAACCACTCTTTTTACATCCTATTCTTACATAATTTTTCACATTATATTAACTTGTCATTTTAACTGCTGAGATCTTTTCAATGTCTATCATCTAGTCTCTTAGAAATTCCTACACTTTCTTTAAACATCTCCAGCTATCACTAAAGTTGTTAATACAAGCATAGGAGAGGATAGAGTCAAGTTTGGAGCCTGACGCACCCCATACGACGTTGCTCTTGTGAATGGCAAGATGATATTCCAACTTTCTGCCCAGATTCTAGTCACATGCACTTAGCCAACCACCTCCTCCAGGCTGATAATAATTAGCATTAGATTAGAAATTCACTCCATCATCTGTGCTCCCTTCAGGGAGATGAACTGTTATCTAGACAAGCCAAAATATTAGTAATGTTTTAAGAAATTTAAGAATTTAATGAAATGTTTTAAAATACTATATCTTACTTCCATTCTATGATATGTATTATACAAAAAAAGATTATTTTGTATTATTTTTCTGATTTAGCAATTTTTAGCAACTCTAACTATGACTAACCTTCTGTTTCTCTTTCTTTTCACATTAACCCAGATGTTTTCCAGCCTGCTCCCCTTCTCTTTGATGATTTTCCATGTAGATATATACCCTAATTGCATCTCCTGCCAACAACATTTTGTCACAATATTCAGACTGTAGGTTTACAGACTTGCGTTTTCTTAAATATCAATTCTGCTTTTTCTCTTCTGTTGTAACTCTTTATTTGATGGGATACTTTATTTTTTTCATGGAGTCTAGTTTTCAGTAATTCTTGACTACATTGGCAAGTCTCTACACCAATCTTTAGTGTCTGGGCCAACGTTTGTCCAAATATTGGCTCACAGACCACCTGCATCAGAAATGTCATTTCAAGATGCTTGGGACTAGGCCCAGGAATCTGTATTTTTATTATGCAACATCTATGATTTTTATGAACACTGATATGTAAGAGCCCCTGTTATAGAAAAATTTGTCCTACTTATGAAGACATATACTCTTTTCTTCATTATAGAGCCTTCATTTAAGTATTTTAAATCAGTCTAGAGAACAAAATGTTATTCTTTTTTCTAATGTCTCATAGAATGGAAATGAGAAACAGTAGCTGTTACCATTTATTAAGTACCTATCGAGTGGGAGATATTTTATATCTATTATCTCTAAACCTCAAAACTACTGTGGAAGTTAGATACTCAGAATAATTAAGGGATTTATTCAAGTTTGGCCAAACTTGGCCTGACTCTCGTGCCTGAGATGACTGCACCATACCATGTTATCCCACTTCACTGTTTTCTCTTGGTTAAAGTAGAGGCCAGATAAGAATGGAAATTGATGGTTGAGGGGAAAGCAACAGCTTGTTCAAAGAGGAGAAAAGGAGATTCAGGGAAGGGAAATAGGAGAGGGAAACACAGCTCACTCCCAACATATTCTTAGATAGAAATGGAAGCAAAGAATAAAATTAGGAAAATTTAATATCCAATTAAAACTTTTCCAGTACTTACTCTTTCATTTGTTAAATATTTTTTGAGTGCCTTCTATATACCTATAATTAAGCTAGGGCATTATTCTAGGTTGAATTCCTCAGTAAATATAGAATGAATACATGTATGAATGATTAAATGAATAAAAGGTTGAGCAAGTAATCATATCAGTTAGAGAAAATGAATAACGTGTACATGGAAATCGTAAACTGTTTTCTGTAACTATGCTGGCTGAATTAGGAAAGTCCTGCGCTCCAATTCTTGGCTTTCTTTTTTTTTTTTTTTTTTGATGAGCCTCTAGAGATTTGAAGACTTCTATTCAAGGTCATGTAGACATTCAAGTTTACTGTCAACCTGTAATAGTAATGAGGTGCTCTATGACCACCCAGGGTTTTTATTAAAGCACATAGGAGATGGTCTTGAGCCAAGGATAGCTCCTAATCACAAAATCCCTTTCACAGGCAGGTATGACCATCACAGGCAACTAAGGAACAATGCTACAACTTCTGTCCTTTCAACAAAAACCATCTGCAGAAAGTTATACATTAACAGAACACAGATACTTTAAAACACAGCACAGTGTATTTATTTATAGGTTCTAGCACATCCTATTTGACAACTAGAAACTGAAGATCATAACATGAGCAAATATAATTATGTAATGTCAAAAAAAAAAAAACCCTAGTTTTTCTCATACAGACTAAAATATTTAACTTATACTGCATTTTAATAAAAATGAGCCCACCCTGTTCCAAAACAAAGTCATAGAAATATTCTTTTGTTAAGATGTGGAAATTACATTACCATGCACATGCAATTGAATGTGCTGTTGTGTTTCTCCAGCTGCATTGGTAGCCACACATGTATATCGGCCAGCATCCGCCATCAGGGCTTTGGCAATCTGCAGAACTCGACCAGAAGACTGTATCTAATTGGGAGCAGAAAGCATGGGAGAATTTTGTACTCTATACTTGGACTAGAAAATAATTCACTGGGATAAAAAAAAAAATTCATTTAAATTTATAATATCCAGTTATATCTTCATGCCAATACACTAATTATCTCTTGATAGATTAGAGCAGATTACTTCATCATGCACAAGAAGATAGACTAATTCGATAGAAAACCTTTTCTTATTCATTGGAAAATGTAAAATAAAATAACCTAAGTCCAGACTGCTGGTATAGTCATAAAACTCCACTGAATAAAAGACGTTAGCACTGAACTATGAAGTATGGGATGAAAATTTAAGCCATTTGAAAAAACATGGCACATTTATATAACACTTCATAAATAGTTTGAAAACAATAATCTTTTTTGATTAAATGGTTATGGCGGCCAGAAAAACAACAGAATTTTAAAATATGAATAATGAAAATGCGGATAAATTTCTTCCTGTTTTTCTTTATTTCCCTTTGAAACCCATTGCAACTGGCCTCCACCATTTTGAAACTGCTATTCAGAGGTTTATTCTTTGAAACTGATTCTTCAGAGGTTACCAGTAATTTCCACTCACGTTGTATAGCATCCTACGTGGTAATCTCATACTATCTTCCACCTTGTATAGCATTTGGCATGGATGACCACCTATTCCTTGAACCTCTCTGCTTTCTGGGTGTAGATCAGCAGTCCCTTGGTTTTTATTTGTCTCAGGACATTTTGTCACAGAATCTGCTTCCTCTTCTTGGCAGGAAACACAGCTCTCTGACAGTTTCCATTCAAACCCATGGCATCAATAAAAAACCCTTATGCAGACGCCTCAATTTCCAGCTTTAGCCTCACCTTCTCTCCTGACTTCTATGCTTATAGTTTTATCTCTCTGCTGAACAGGTTAGTATGTCAGATTCGACATATCTAGAAGTAAGATCATAAACCTATCTTTAAAACCTGCTTCTCACTCAATGTTGCAACCCTGTTAAACGGCACGTACTCCAAATGGTTTTGAAGTCCACTTTCACTCCTATTAATTATATCGCTGTATGTTTATCAAATCCCCTCTTTTCTATTTCCAGCACCACTGTGGGATTATACTACCTTCTTAATGGATGTTCCAGTGTCTCAAGCCTCAATAACTAGCAATCTGTTTTGCATACTGTTGCTAGAATAAATTGTTTAAAATGTAAATTTGATCCTTTTACTAGTCCCCTTTCAAACCTTGTTTGTGGCTCCCCACCTTGTCCAGAATGAAATTCAAACTCAGCACAGCTCTCCAGGCTCACCACATTCTGACCCCAAATGACCTTCTCTCCAGACTTTCCCATGTGAACTCCCTTTTAACCTATTCTCCATTCATACATATGAATGAAGAATATGAACAGTGTCATAAACACATTCATACATTTATATGTATGTCTCTGAACAATTACATGTGGCCTCCACATGCCGTAATTTTTTAAGACTTTCAATTGGGTCAGTCCTTTCTCCTTTTTCTTCTTTATTCCCTCTGTGGATTAACTCATCCATTCTCATACTTTCATATAATATTGATGTGCCAATATCTCCAGCCAGAGCTTTCCTCTGAACCCCAGTACCATATATTCAATATTTATTAACATCTCTACTAGTTTACCTTAAAGTCATCTCAACCTCCAAAAGCTTAAAACTCAAATTACAGTTTTTTTCCCCAGAAATGTGTCCTCCTCAATAGTCTTCTGTCTCATTGGATGGCAACACCACCAATGTGGTTATGTGAGCTCGGTTAGTAGGGGTCTTCCCTGACACATCCCTCTCCCTCAGCTTTCATAAACAATCCTTCACCAACCTCCAATGCTTTAACTAATACATAACTCTCAAATTTATCCAAGTATCCTCCTCTCTGCAACCAGCATAGAAGTCCAAATTTCTCTTTTCTTCCTCATAAACAAAAGCAAATAGGTGCTAGTTGGTTTCTACATTATCCAGTCTTGACTCCTCCAATTTACCTCTTAGAAAGGGTTCAGGATAGCTACTAAAAATGCAAACTTGATCATGTCACTCCTCTCTTAAAACTCTTCAAAGGCTCCCCATTGCCTCAAAGTAAAGATGAAATCATTCACCTTACTTAAGTGCCCCCTATCTGAACCTAATCTGTAACCACCTCTCCCTTGCTCTCTCCCTCAGCACACTGGCTTGCTTTCTGGTCCTCAAGGGGAGTCATGCTCTATTTTACTTTATGTTTTTTGTTGAATACACTTCTTAGTTCTCCTCCATTAACACAACCCTTTAATTTCTACATGGTCTTCAGAGCTGTGCTCAAAGGCTTTCCCCCATACATTTCCCTCATGTTCAAAGGCTTTCTTCAGTATATGTTCTTATACTTCTCTATTTTTTCTCTTAAAACTACTCATTAGAATTTACAATTTTATTTATGTATGATTGTAATAATTGTCTATGTTCTATGTAAACAATTGTTTCCCTGCACCATGTTTGAGGGCTACATACTGAACCTTTAATGAGCATAAAGTTGTAAGATTAGTTCCACTGGATTTGAAATAGGGATAATAAATTAACAGATGTGTGTTATTTCTTCTAGAAAAAGAACATGATACATCTCTCATTATGGAAGTCACTATAAGTAAAATTCAATTAACTTGATCCCAGTAGCAAAATCTATGAATTTTTATTATTCTCACTTTAGCTTAACCATAATTTATTTATCTACTTAATTTCAGATTAATATAAGGGTGCAAACCCTTAGGGTCTATAATGTACGCATGACAGGTTAAAGTCAGAGTTGTAGCTGTGTCCTACACCCAGGGAATGTGCCACATATTCACGCATTGTACCCACTGGGTGGGAAGCTACCTAGTCACCTGCCCCATTCCCCCTACCCCCTTCTTGAATGTAATTTAGTTTTACTTTCATGTGGGTCTGTGACTGTTAATCTCCTAGTTTCAAATTGGTATTATGTGTATTGCTTATTTTTCCAATCTTAAGATACTCAAGAGAATGTTCTCCAAATCCATCCATGTTGTTACAAAGGAAGTAGCAAAATCTACTTCTTTTTTTATTGCTGAACAGTATTCCATGGTATACATATACACAATTTGTTAATTCATTCATGTGTGATGGGCACTTGGGTTGATGCTTAGCACCACAAGGGAATCAAAGATCCCCCAGTTCTTATCAGCACAGTCCCAAACAAAACCCTGGCATGACACTCTATGGAAACTGACAAACCAATTTTATAATTTATGTGGAAATGCAGCAGATCAAGAACAGACAAAATGCTGTAGAAAGAGGAACAATGCTAGAGGCTAATATCACTTAATTAAAAAACTTATAGCAATTCTAATTTTAAAATGCATAATTTAGGTTACTTAGATTTCAAATCTATATTTTTCTTCCATGTATTTATCTATCTATCTACTAATTTAATAAATATGTACTGAAATACAGTTTTATTCCAGGGAAAATACTCAGTATAAAGGATACAGAAGTGAATTTATTCTCAGAGACTGAGTCTCTGCCCTCTTTAAGCTTATAAACTAGTTTTTAAAAATGCTTTTTCAAGACTTATTTCACTTTTATTTATGTAAATGTGACTTTACCTTAATTTTAGTCTAAGGTAAACATATTGGAGATATGTTGGCTTATTATTGATCAACATCATTCATCTATGAGACACCAGTTTTTCAATAGCTAAATCAAGTATAAACCAAAATAATAAAAAAAAATTAGCTACTGTCGAATGACTGTAGCTAATAATAATATATTATACAGTTTCAGATAGCTAGAAGGAAGATATCAAATGTTCCCAACACAAGGAAATGCTTGAGATGACATATATGCTAATTATCCTGATCTTGATTTAGCTATTGAAAAACTACATCAAACTCAATATCATCGAGCTATTGAAAAACTACGTCATGTAGCTATTGAAAAACTACATCAAAATCAATATCATTGTTAAGGTATTTAGTTTTTAATTCCATTCTTCAAATCAAAATATTACGTTAAATTCTTTAAAATACTATGGGAAACACATATTGTTTTAGTACATTTTCTGCAAAATCTGTCCAACAAGAAAATCTACAATTAAGAAAGAACAGGGTAGCGAGAAGGGTGAGATAGGGAGAGATTTGTTAAAGAACAAAATTACAGTGAAATAGGAGGAGTAAGTTCCAGGGCTCTATCACTGTCGAATGACTGTAGCTAATAATAACATATTATACAGTTTCAGATAGCTAGAAGGAAGATATCAAATGTTCCCAACACAAGGAAATGCTTGAGATGACATATATGCTAATTACCCTGATCTGTTCACTATACATGATACATACTGAAATATCACTATGTATCCCCCCATGAATATGTATGATCATTATTTGCCAATTAAAAATAAAATAGAATAAAAGCCTCCCCTACCCAAGAAGAAAGAAAGAAAGAATAATGTGATAGCTCCAGGAAGATCAATGTAACTTTCTCAATTCAGGCTCAGCAATATTTATAGTTACTTTGAGGTTTCCTTGGGCAGTGTTCACAGGTTGGCCATCTTTCAACCACGTAATGGATGGATTTGGAATGCCATTGGCTATGCACTGCAAAGTGACGGGCTTGTATTTCACCACAGCTCTCTCAGAAAGGCCTGAAGGCTTGATTGTTGGAGGAACTAGATTTCAGGACAGGAAGAAGGGAATAAAAATCATAATCATTGGGGTCAAACACTTCAAAATATATAGGCAAGAACCCGAAATCTTAAAATTTAGAAAAAAGCAAGTCCCTATTTTAACAAACAATGAAATAATTCAATTTACAATTTCTAGCAATTTTAGAGGTGATTTATTTCTGAACTAGATCTCTAATTCACCAGAGAATAAGTAAAATGTACTTATGGTTACTGCAATACACATGAAAGTTTGGCTTACACCTTTTGGTGTTTTTCCCCGGTCTATAATGACTTACCCTTTTTGTATGTCAGTAAGTCAGGTTGGGTTTCCACCTTTATTTGTACTGTGTGACTCTGCCTTCAGCAAAGCTGATTGAATGTGGGATGGGAATTTGATTTAAGCTGGGTCTACCATATTCCCTTCCTCATGAACTAGAATTGAAACTGGGTAATAGGATTATCTATGTCCCATCAGGGGACAGGGGACTTTAGCCAGAAACAATAGTCTGAAGAGTCAGGGGTAGAAGGAAATTGACATTCTTAGAAACCTCTTCTTGCAGCTTGCAATAGATTCTCCAGCATTTGGGCACAGTCCTTCCCTTCCCAAGTTCTGCTGGCAAGTGAGATACAGAACACCCTGGCAGGGGGTTGCTTCTGTAATTAGATTAATGGTTATAATCCTAATGTTCTCTGAATGCACTTACATGCCTGGATCATGCAATCACATCCTCAGCCTCCATTTCTGAAAACTACTGTATTCACAAGCCTTGTTTTGGTTAAACCTTTAAATGCTAATACAACCCCTTTGCTTGCAAGTTGCTTCCTGCCTCTTCTATCTTCTTTGGTCTCATTCCTCAGACCTTCCCATTTTATGTAAAATACACTTTCTAACATTTAAATTCTACCTCCATGTATTTACATGATAACCTCTTGGTTGAGTCTCTGTGTCAGGAAAGTGTGTCAAAACTGCCATGACATAATTCAAATTCCTGTCTTTCATATTGCTTTCTACACCTCAAGATATATCCAGATTATTGAGATACAACCTGAATTAGATAGTAAAACCATATATAAATTAATTTAAACTGCAATACTCCATTCCTTCTTCAATGTACCATGAACAGTCACTTCAAATCCCTTCTTGTGGTCTCCAGCGGTGTTTGTTGCCACACACTGATAAAGACCCGTGTCTGACACTTGAGCCTGAGTGATAATTAGTTTATGCCCATTAAGTAAAATCTTGACTCCATCTCTTCCGCCAATTAGCTGGCCATCCTTCAGCCACCTACAGGAAAGGCAAAAAGAAGTCTGAATATATATTTAACTTAAGTATTACCATTTCCTAGTAGAGACAGATATATATTCCCTATTGTGTATTTGCCTAATGTCCTCGTTCCTTACTCTGTAAAATAAATTGAAAATGAAAAAGAGAAGTAAAATGGAAACCTGGCTTGACTTCAAAGTTGGCATATTGTTGAAACCCAATAATTACATGTTGAGTTCTTAATTCTTCTACTAATTTTAGGCTAAAAACAGAGGCAAAGTTCCCTAAATATTACTCATTTCAATGTCTAAACAGTATTAACCATCAAAATATACATAATCTTAAAACATCTACAGCATAAACCCTGAAATAATATAGTATTGTATTTTTATGGTTCTTATGAGCTATCCTTTTCCATTTAGTTTTTCAGTCAGGTACAGACATCTCTCATTCCTTCCATCAACTATTTCTTTGCATATCCCATGGCACCTTGAAAATGAAAGCTTAAATATTCAACAAAATAAGAAAAAAGGAGTGGTAAATGCATATGCCATTAACCATGTCCATGTGCCTGATATGTCCAGTAAACATTTTATTTAGTGGTTTGTTGACCATGTTAGTGTTTTGGGAAAATATGACATTAATACTGCTTCCCGGACTGTCTAGAAATGTGATTTGTAAGACCAAGTAATGGAATTCTAATTTAGCAAAATTAGGTGCCCTGTAACTATCAAGTAGAAGTTCCCTTGAATCCAGCATATCTTTCAAAAGAGGAATATGAAGAATCACCCTTTAATGATCTAAGGGTTTATCTGAGAGATTATCTTTAGAGATATCTATCTCTCAAGATATCTCTAAAACACTCAAATTTAAAAAGTGGGAGGTATTTAGAAGACATACCAAGACCCTTACATGATAGTTGGTGGGGGAGAGCCTGTCACGTGACAATCAAGCTCCAGTAAGTTATTGACCATCACAATGAAGTAAGATGTTTCATCTCCTCCTTCTACCACTGGTGGCACTAGAAAACAGCAGGGATGTAACAAAGAAATGTATACAGGGAAAAAAACACATCATCACATCAAGCAATACTAAGTAATGGTTTAGAAAGTTAATAACAACAACAATGTGAAGGGAATTTGAAATGTATTTTATAAAGAATGTTCACCAAGATAAATAAATGTACTTCTGACATATCATGGCTATTTCTTTATCTGTCACTATGGTGTGCTGATGCCATGTGAATACAAAGTTGATTCACTTTTTATGTTATTTTCATAAGAACAAGAGAAGGAAACCCCTCAAACTGGACCATCTATTCAAAAACTTTCAAGATGACTTCTCAAGGCCCAGAGAATAAGTTTCCTGTTAGTCTCTGGCACAGTGCTCAGGACAGAAGACCATGTTGTTGCTCCCTTCAATTAGACATATGTCATAGATGTAAGAATGCATCTATGCCATTGCAAATACAAGTATACTTATCAAAATCAGTGGAAGATTTATGTTCTAGTTCCTGGAATCTCAGTAAAAAAATTCATCTCTTAGTTATAGTACAGTACAGAGTTGAACAGATAATTATACCTTCTTTTAAATATATTTTATTATTGCATGAACAACAACAAAAAAGTATTTGGAGACTTTACATCTTTTGTATTAACCTAGATGGAGGTGGAACACATCCTTCTTAGTAAAGCATCACAAGAATGGAAAAGCAAGAATCCAGTGTATTTAATTCTAAGATGACCATAGTAGATGAGCTAGTATAAGCGGTAGGGTAGGGGAACAAGGTAGCAAGTAGAGGGCAGGAGGGAAGGAGCTGGGGGTCACGGTGTATAGCACACCTCTGGAGGGCGGGATACAAGTATAAGATAGACTTACAAATGCAATCATGTAACCTAATTCTTTGTACCCTCAATGGATCCAAAATAATAATAATAAACTTTTAATAAACTAATCAGGCTCTCCTATGAATCTGAGAACCCAGGTAGTGGCATCTTTACTTACCCAAGACATCAACTTCATATTTGATTTCCTTCTCTCCTGCCACACTGGTGGCCACACATATATACTGTCCTTGATCAACTTCTTGGGCACTCATAATTTCAAGTTTCTTCCCACCAGCTTCTATGAGGATGTTGTCACTGGCTTTCACAGGTATGCCATCTTTTAGCCAGGTAAGAACTGGAGGAGGGTTGCCAGCAGCTCTGCACTCCAGTGTCAGTGAATGATTCATAACTACTTGCTTACTCAAAGGTGTAGTCAAGTCACCTTCAATCACTGGAGGAACTAGGGAGAAAAACAGTAATATTTCAGGCAATTCTTTGTGTGGTCACAAAGTACGTCCTAACAAAATGAAGGAGATTTTTGTTCTCATAAACTTTGACCATATCTTCCAGTCCCCCTCTAAGCTGTTGAGGAAAGAATTTCTTGGTTCAGCTGATCAGCAACTGTTCTAATTATTCTGGAATGCTCTGCACTATCTGACTTACGGAGGACAAACAGTGGAGAATGATCTTAATCACAACAACTACTATCTTAATCACAATAACTACTTTACCTTCTCTACGAGAACAAATAGTCTAGAATCAGAAGTATTCAATCTTTTATTTTTCCTGCTGTGCACTGGAAGAAGAAGAGTTGTCTTGGGCCACAGATTACAACCCAAACCCTAATGAAAGCTGATGAGCAAAAAAAGAAAAAAGAAAAAAAAAAAAAAAAGTCCATACATAATTCTTATGATGTTTGACACCACATAAAGAAAACAGGCCTCAAATAAAGGTTGGACATCTGGGGTAGATGTTTCATGTCACATGGGCAAAATCAGTAAAAAGAATTATCCACTTCTTTTTTTTTTTAGAGACAAAGTCTCACTTTGTTGCCCTTGGTAGAGTGCTGTGGTGTCACACAGCTCACAGCAACCTCCAACTCCTGGGCTTAGGTGATTCTTTTGCCTCAGACTCCCGAGTAGCTAGGACTACAGGCACTCGCCACAAAGCCTGGCTATTTTTTGTTGCAGTTTGGCTGGTGCTGGGTTTGAACCCACCACCCTTGCATATGAGGCCAGCGCCCCACCCACTGAGCCACAGGTGCTACCTGCTACTTCTTGCTATATAGCTTTTGTAAATATTTTCTAAATCATGGTACAAATTCTTCCAATTCATATTCATGAATATTAAAAAAAGCCAAACTCCCAAAAGGTTTATTAGTGAAGAAACAATATTAGAAATAATAGGTATCAAAGCATATAGTTAAAGCACATATTTTTCCTTACCATAGATATCCACGTGGAATGATTTTTCAGCAATTCCCGCAACATTGGTTACATGACACGTATATGTTGCTGAATCAGAGACTTGCGCTCGAGGAATATGAAGAAATTGTCCTTTATCAATGTAAAGTATTTGTGAGCTGGACATGATTAGCTGGCCATCCTTATACCAAGTAATAGCGGGCATTGGAAGTCCCCGTGTTTCACATTCCAGTTTAATCATACTGTTGATCAATACTGATATTTCTGCAGTGACATTCCCTCCTTTAATACTGGGTGGAACTACAAAGTATTTCAGAACAAAAACAAGTCTTCTAAGTTTCAGGATCTGCATCAAAATCTTCAATGCTAGAGATGTTTAAATAATACATTTAAAGCAAATGTGAATTAAACATTACTAGGAAGTCTGTGATTTATCTCCTGATAATTAGTTGCCTGCATTGTCAAAACAATCTTTACCACCCTCCTTTTGGGCTTCAGATTTCAATAAACAAAAGACAGTCGCAGATTCTCTTTCAGTGGCTCATTTAAGTTTAATAGATCAGAGTAGAGTAACTAAGAGAGTTATGTTTAATAAACAAAGCAAAACAAAATAAAACCCTAAAGTAGATAAAGTAAGCTTGAAATCAGGCCAAGGGAGCAAAAACGTCAGATGTGGTACAAATGCAGGCTCACTCCCCAAGAAATACCAAAAGTCTAAGCACTTTCACAATCAGCTACTGGTAAGAGCTGTGCAATATCTTCATTTTTTTGCTTCTTGCTGGGGGGTTTTTGGTGGTTTTTTTTTTTGTTTTTTTTTTTTTTCTTTTTGGTGGTAGTGCCAAGAGTCCATTTGCTCAACTTTACTCATCTAATTGACCACATGTGTGTCTTCTACAATTCAGCAGCCACATGACTGGCCTCTGACACCACAGGAGGACTGAGCTAGTGGAGAAACAACTCAAGTAGTTCAATCTCTGCTGTGTATTCTGAACACAACATTCAAAGATTATGTTATAATTGTAATAATTAAAAAAAATCAAACAGCATATGTCTGAATTTGAGTATCAACATGATTTTAATAAATGTTTAAATTTTAAAATAGAACATTCTGGAAAATGTTTTTCTTTTTTCTTTCTCTTTTGAAAATTTAAATGCAAAAGTAATATACATTTTTAAAATAAAAATACTGCAGAATAGGTTAAAAACGAGTCCTCCCTCTATACCAATACCAAATGTAATTGTTCTTACTTTATTATTTTTTTTATTAAGTCATATATACATAGATCATAAAAGCATTTTATACTAGATATCTTGAGGCAATTTAGAGCTGGCATAATTAACACCATGTGTTAATGGGAACATGACAAAAAAAGTTTTAGTACTGAAGCAAAATTCCACATAACAATATATTAAAGTAGAATATAAATTAATAAAAATATATAGAATTTAGTAGAATCCCTGGTGTTTTCCAGACATACAATTATATCATCTGTGAAGAGTGAAAGTTTGATCTCCTCTAACCCTATATGGATACCCTTGATCATCTTTTCTTGCCTAATTGTGATGGCTAAGACTTTCATTACAATGTTGAAAAGCAGTTCCTGATATGAGTAGAAATGATTTCAATTTAACTCCATTCAATACCATATTGGCTGTGGGTTTGCTGTAGATAGCCTCTATTGGTTTAAGAAATGTCTCTTTTGTACCCATTTTCTTAAGTGTTCTGATCATGAAAGGATGCTGGATATTATCAAAAGCTTTTTAGGCATCAATTGAGAGAATCATATGGTCTTTGTCTTTTAATTTGTTTATGTGTTGAATTATATTTATAGATTTACGTATATTGAACCAGCCTTGAGACCCTGGGATAAAACCCACTTGGTCATGGTGTATAATTTATTTGATGTGTTGCTGGATTCTGTTTGCTAGGATCTTGTTGAATATTTTTGCATCAGTATTCATTAGTGATATTGGTCTATAATTTTCTTTTCTTGTTGGGTCTTTTCCTGGTTTGGAGATCAAGGTGATGTTTGCTTCATAGAATGTGTTGGGTAGTATTTCATCTTTTTCTATATTTTGGAAAAGGTTGAGTAATATAGGTACTAGTTTATCTTTAAAGGTTTGGTAGAATTCTGATATGTAGCTATCTGGTCCTGGGCTTTTCTTTTTAGGGAGATTTTGTACAGTTGATGCTATTTCAGAACTTGATATAGGCCTGTTCAAACATTTCCACTTGATTCTGGCTAAGTCTAGGAAGGTGGCATGCTTCCAAGTATTGCTCTATTTCCTTCAAATTTTTGTATTTCTGAGAATAGAGTTTCTTGTAATATTCATTAAGAATTTTTTGAATTTCTGAGGAGTCTGTTGTCATTTCATCTTTGCCACTTCTGATTGATAAAATTAGAGATTTTACTCTTTTTTTCCTGGTTAGGTCAGTCAAAGGTTTATCTATTTTATTGACCTTTTCAAAAACCCAAGTTTTTGGTTTATTGATCTGTTGTATAATCCTTTTGTTTTCAATTTCATTTAATTCTTCTCTAATTTTGGTTATTTCTTTTCTTCTGCTGGGTTTGGGGTTGGAATGTTCTTCCTTTTCCAGTTGCTTGAGATGTCGCATTAAGTTGTTAACTTACTCTCTTTCTGTTCTCTTGAGGAAGGCTTGCAGTGCTATAAATTTCCCTCCTAGAACTGTCTTTGTGGTATCCCAGAGATTCCGATAATTCCGGTCTTAATTGTCATTTTGTTCCAAAAATTTGTTAACTTCCTTGTTAATCTCATCTATGACCCAACTGTTATTCAGCATAAGGTTAGTTTCCATGTTTTTGTATGAGTATGCTGATTCCTGTTGTTATTGAGTTCAACTATGAGAACTTTTTAAAAAAAGTTCTGTAATAAGTAGATATTTAGTAAATAAAAATATGAAGTGATGAAGATTTCATAGTTTTTCAAATGCCCACTCAACAGTATTCTTACTGCTACACCCACCCCTTGTCCCTTAAGGTCACGCTTTACCTAAAGAAAAGTTTCAGAAGCTTTGAATTAAAAAATGAAAAAAAGTCACCCCATACTTTAAATTACCTTCACAATCAACTTCATCTTCTCCTGTAAGGCAGTCCACTTCACCATCGCATTTATACTGGCTTGGAATACAAACACCCGATTTACAAAAGAAACTGTCACCGTGGCACCCTGTGCAAACATAAGTAGGAAAGTTTTCCTTCCATGTCTTAAAAAGTTGAATGAGGTGCAATATGAAATTCAATGGTAAAGTTGTTTTTGCTTTTTTAGTTAGAAAAATGAATTTACGGGCTGGTTTTATGTCTACCTTTACAGCACAGCTCATCACTTTGGTCTCCACAATCATTGACACCATCACAAGCCTTCCTCCGAGAAATGTATTTCCTGTTCACACACTGAAAGGATTTATCCATAGGTAAATCTGTAAAGCAGGAATTAACTTTGTGAAATTTATTTACGGAGTTGTGGCATGACATTCTTAGCACATTTTGGGGATAATGGACTCGTTAAGATAAAGTGAAACTTCCAAAAACTGATATAAAATGGATAGTAGTATCAACATAGTATATATGACTAATAAGGGAAAATAAATGCCAAAGTTGGTTGATGGGGTTCCTGTCATTGTCCCTGAAAATCAGCATTTATGGTGGAAGTCTGAGAAGGGAGCCAGGAGTCAGGAGTGCTTGCCAACATCAGCAAACACTGGTTCTCGCCATTTCTTTTTTGCTGCCACACTAATACCCACACCTACTTCCAAGATGGTACTTTAAAAAGAAAACCACTGGAAAGGGGTGGCTATGGTTTGGGCCTTTAAAACCATATGTATGGCTCAAATATTCCAATGTCAGAATGGAGGGTAAAAGTGGCAATGACTGCAGGAAATGGAGGCTCTGATGTGATCACTTCAAGGTGTTAAAGGAAGGTATGCACACCAGAACTCTAAAAGGAGATGCTGAGGTTTCTTCTTGTGCTCAATTGACTTCTGTTTGCTGTAATAACTCTAATCCGATATTCAAAGAAAGCAAAGGGGAGTCAGGCAACTTTGCTTCCCATATAGGAACCTGGAGAGAAGTGATATTTTGAATGGCAAAAAGACACAATAGGAGAAAAGTACCAATTTAGCCTCTAAAGCCCAAAACATAATAGAGTCCATATCACTGCCTCTGTGACTGGAAACTGGGTACTAATCATTTGTTTACTGTGGTGTTGGTATAAAATAAATGTGAAGGAAGGGAAAGGACAGGCAAGTACTCCACCAACCTGCGTCCTGTGTGTAACACACCACACCAGCTAAATCCTGGGAACCCTTAGTTCTTTTCTTAGTAAAAGTACATTCAGCCAAACTGGTCTCGAATCCCCGACAATGAACATGCAGACATTCAGTGGAATTTATATAAGGTTCTTCAGAAACACTAAACCTTCTTTGAGTATTAAGAGCACCTCTGCAGACAGAATAAAAGAAACATTATGGTAGAATAATTAGCACATTGCATGAATGACCCTGCTGTAGGAGGTCAGGGACCCAAGTTGTTTCCTTTCATTCTGTGCATATGAGTTACAGATTGGGCAATATACTTGAATTCTCTGAGCCCCAATATCTTCAGCTATAAAAAGGAATATAACCATCTCACTGGGTTTTGTAAAGATTAACTAAAATAATCGATTTTAACTAGGCAGAGTTCAAAACATGGCAAACACTCAGCAAATATTGGTTTCTGCTCCTTGTTTCTTATTAAGGAGAAAGGCTTCTTTCTCATTCCTGGTTTCTTTCCTGGAATCCTTTGGCCAGAGGATTTTGGAAATAAGTATCAGACATGGTGTGCTCAGATTTTTTGTCTTTTCCTTTTGGGAGTCTCTCTGCCTTCCCCATGCTGTAAGGTTATCTGGCCAGTTTCATTATTGCCTAAGATTTGGAAGGCTGAGTTAGTTTAATTCCCGAGGGTTCATTTTGCTTTTACACTAAGCTTATCCTCAATTCAGCATTGACACTATTAGGACAATATTTTGGCATCTCTATGTCATTGCCTGGACTTCCTAATTTGTTCAGAATCTATATGCAAAAGAGGCTTCCTTGGTGAGACACCATCCTAGAGACAATTATTTGCAATGAACTATTTTTCTAAGATGTTCAATGGGTCCTTGCTTCTTGCTAGAAGTAAATGGGGAGAAAGAGGTTAAATATGAACAGTCGAGCAGAGATGCATCAGGCAAAAATTAAACAGAAATAGCAGTAGAAATATCAGACTAGTAGAATAAAAGGCAAAAAGAGAACTAAAAGGAGAGTACTTTTAATTATTTCAGATCCATGATGAAGATGTGGCAGTCATGAAGCTGTGCTATGAGAATAAGCAAGACCCTTGGGGACAATCTGATGAGTAAGTAATCCAAAAAGCCTCTCAATTAAAAATATCAGAAATATTATATAAAACATAACAAATATCCTCAAATGAGCTTTTCAGGAAGTAAGGGAGCTCCACGCTGGCTAAAATCAGAGAAGTTGGTTTGTGAGCTTATGCAAAATGTGATAAGAGCAAATAGAGATAAATAAGCCCAAGAGAGTTTACCACCAGGCTAAACCAGTCACTTGTAATCACTAACTGTCGAAAAGCAGAAATATTATATTGCTCATTTTAACAATAAGAGACTCTCACTAATGAACTACTAGCAGGTGTCACGTAAGAAGAAAACTGAATCAAGAATGGAGGTGTGAGATGCACAAAGGAACAAACCAAGAAGCTAGTAAATATGAAGTAAATCTGAAAAAACATTGACTTAACAACTTTGATAATAATTGCTTATTTTACAAGGATAGTGATTAACTTCAGGGGCATATAAAAATAAGGTGGAACTAAATATGGGAACTTGATGGGATAAGGACATTTTTTCTATTATGTCTAGAGAAGCTGAATACTTCCTAAGTCAAGGATTTATGGTATAAATTCAAAGATAACCACTAAAGGAATAGAAATATAATGTATTGGCTCAGCACCTGTAGCTCAAGTGGTTAGGGCACTGGCCACATGCACTGGGGCTGGTGGGTTCGAACCCACCTGGGCCTGCTAAACAACAACAACTGCAACAACAACAACAACAAAAATAGCCAGGTGTTGTGACAGGCGCCTGTACTGCCAGCTATTTGGAAGGCTGAGGCAAGAGAATCACTTAAGCCCAAGAGTTTGAAGTTGCTGTGAGCAGTGACATCACAGCACTTTACCAAGGGTAACACAGTGAGACTCTGTCTCAAAAAAAAAAAAAAAGAAAAAAGAAATATAATGTATTATTTCCAAGACAACTAAAGGAAGAGAAGAAGAAAGATTAAAAACAACCTTTATTGATCTATTAGCAATTAGAAAAGAAAAAATGAAAACACAGAAAAAGCAGAGTAAATAATAAGCCCAAAAATAAGAAAGGAAAAACACAACACACCTAACAATGTAGTAAACACAGTAATGTAAATGGAATAAACTCTCCAGTTAACAGTGACTGTCATGTTAAATTAAATAAATAATCTAGGTAATGTGCTATTTATAGGAGACACAAAGTATAAAGATATAGAAAAATGGAAAAGAAAGAAATAAAAAAAAGATTTGCAAAAACAGTTAACTATGCTAATTCTAATAGATAACGAATCCATCACATAGAATCCTGTACATGGAGCATTTAAAAAACACTCAACTGCAAAGCAAGTCTCAATGAATATTTTAAAAAGTTGTCATCATACAGGGACATTCTCTGACTACGATGTGTTTAAATAAGAAAACAACAGCAAAAAGTTAACCAAAAGCAAACTAATATATTCATATGGAAAATAAAAACAAAAAGAAAAAAAACCTTCTAAATTACTTATGGCTCAACAAAGAAATTATATTGAAAATTAGAAGATATTTTGAAGTAAATCATAAATAAAATACCACTTACAAGGCTTATGGAATGTAGATGAAGAATTACCTAGAGGGAAATTTTTACTGTCAGTGTTTATGTTAGGAAAGTAAGAAACACTGAAAATGGTTGAGTTGAGCCTTCAACTCAAAGATAACAGTAAAGATTAATGAAGTAGAAAATAAAGAAATAAGAGGGCATTCATAAATACAAAAATCAAAAAGACTAATCAAATAGACCAATCTCTGCAAAGCTGACCAAGGAGAAATAGAGAAAAGGCACATATAACAGTATTAGGTGTGAAAAGTGGACATAATTACAGATATGGAAGAGACAGATGGTAAGGAACATGTTTGTGACTCAGAATCGCCAAAGGATTCATGTGCAAACTCTTCAGTGGACTTGCAGATGCTCTGTGCTCAGCAGGGTTCTAAGTGCCAGGTGAACTTGACCACCCTTCATCCTCCTGACCATGCTATGAGGCAAGTAGTTAATTTTCTCAGGTTACACATGAGGAAATTGAGGCAAAGAAAGATTAGGTAATCAAAAGCAAATAGTTGGAATAATAAAAATAAATCCTGAGAAAATCTTCTGATACAAGCACTCACTGTTGAAATCCAAGGTCAAGGCAGGCCACATTGGCTTCCGTCATGCTCCAGCTACTGTGACATACGAACATTTTTGTATCTTGGTCTACAAGTTTTACTTCAACGACTCCCTCTGAGTTTTTATTTCCATGTAAGGAAACACTAAATTTTCCTAAAATGAAAAACCAAAAGAATAAGAAATATTTAGGCATTTACTTTCCCCCCTTTAATTAAAAGTCTTTAAAATAAGAAAATATACATAATTTCAAATAATCTTTGTTTCACATTCAGTATTTTAATTTTCTAGTGGACAATTTACATATTTTCCTCACTATTTCCTTTAAGTTAGTGTGACAATTCTCCATAATAAACTACTTAAAGAGAAGCTTAGTCAACAATAGAATGAAATAGCCCCTCCCCCCCAAATCACTGTTGCTTTTAAAATACCAACATTTTCACCAATTTTATACTGAAACGAAACCACACAATATTTGTGCACTATGTGTTTTCAGTGTTTCTTTGGGGCTGGCTTTCATTGCCATCTATTGGCAGAGCCACCATTGTCGTGCTAGATGGCAGAGGCTCACTCAGCTTCACATTATCCAGAGACCCTGGATAGAAGACTCTAAGGTCTTGAATTGTCATGGCTCCATCGATGCCAGTAGTGCATAGTTTGTGACAATCTTGTTTGTCTGCCTCTTAAACAGACACTTGAGTGATGCTATTCTGGTGTAGCATCTCCAAGGCTGTATTGTAGTCCTCAGGCATGGCCCTTGTATCCACGTTGCAGAAATGTTCCATGGCAGACATACTGTGCTGGATGCTCTGTTTTGGAATGTCTCACTTGGACCCAAGGGTCAAGGAGCCATGGTCATTGTAGTTAAAGAGCACGGGGCAACAGTCATGGTCAGCAGACACAATGCTATTATCCAAGACAGATGATACACTCTGGAGTGGCAGGAACTCTCTTTTCAGAGTTGAGACCTGTACACTTTTTGAGGCATCAGCAACAGATAAGGTGCTGTTATCACTGACCCAGGCTAGGCAGCTCCCAGTGGCGGAGAAGCTGACCCTATGGACCTAGCCACTAGTGCTACTACCCTCAAACTCTGACATCAGCTGACCAAAGGCTTTGTGCTGCCCCCCGGGTGTACTGGCTGGCTTTTCATCCACTTCTTTAATCTAGGCAGAAAACACTCTGCATTTGAAGTCACATGATCCTGCTGTCAGCAAACATTGTTGGGATGCCAGTCCAAGCAGAGGACTGTGGAGCAAATTGGCTTTTTAATGTTTTTGCATACCCACCAGTCATTTTCAGACTGGAGTAACAAACAGAAACGAGTCATGCTCCACTTCCCACAGCAAATTTTTTCTCTAGGGGGACCACTTCACAAAAGTGGCTGTACGATTAATTCTCAGGTTCACCAGGGCCGGCTTCCAGACACCATCTTTCTGACTACAGACATAGGCCTTGCGGTCTGCCCCGAAAGTGATGATGTGTTCCCTTTAGGGGAGCCCAGTCAATACCTGTGATGTGTCTGCTGTGCTGAGTTCATGAGCTTTGACCCACTGGCTTCTATTTTTCTTGCAGATCTGCACTTTGTGACTATTGGGGCTAAGGGCAATTTGGGTAGGATCCCTGTTCCAGGTGTGACAGGTGATTGGCTCTAGTAAAAACTGATGCAGGGACATTATTCTCCATGTTTTCAAAGAATGGACAGCTGGGGTGGGGGCAGTCAGGACAGGATCAGAGCAGAGAATTTGCAGACTCTGGTCAGTCAACGCCAACAGGCTCCATGGTGTAGGCCTTAAGTTATCTTCGAACACCATGGGGATTGTAACAGATAATAGTAAGCAGCTTTTTTATGGCTGCTTGTCATGTGTCAGTGGCTGTGCTTCCCAGCTGTATAGAAGAGCATTGAATTCTCACATCACCCTATGAACATTAAGACTATGCTTATTCCTGTTTTTATACAGGAAGAACCTACATCTAAGAGAAGCAAGTTACTGGCCCAAGTGGAGAAGCCAGGAATTGGAACCTGCTGAATTGCTCTTATCCCAAGTCCAAAATAAACAATTAATGAAAACATAGGAAGGGTTCAGGTCTTCTCACATATCTAAGGCATGGAGTGCCTCAAGAGAAGAAAAGTCTGACACGGACAATATAACCTGCACCATTGCCTTCTTCCTCTCCCAAAGAAATGGGCTTAAAAAGGAGCTTTCTCCTTCCTTTTCCACAATATTTCAACATCTTTTTTTTTTTTTTGATACAGAGTCTTGCTCTGTCACTGGGGTAGAATGGCCATGGCATCATAACTCTCAGCAACCTTGAACTCTTGGGCTCAAGCGATTCTCTTGTCTCCGTTTTTCACTTTTAGTAGTGACGGGGTCTTGCTCTTGCCCAGGCTTGTCTCTAACTCCTGAGCTCAGACAATCCACCTGCTTTGGGATCCCAGAGTGCCAGGATTACAGGTGTGGGCCACTGTGCCCAGCCAGTATCTCAACATCTTAACTCAGCATCTCAAAAGTGTATCAGGATACTATGAACTGTATGTCATGATGCCTTTGAAAAGAATGCTTTCGGCATCCCCAAGGTCACAACGTGTCTGTGACCACTTGATGTCAGAAGACAACAAGCCTGAGTTTTGCTCTATAGCTCAAATTTAAGGAGTACTTTCTGTTTGCCACACCCTGCATGAGGAACTTTACATATATCATTCTGTTTAATTTTAACAAGATGCTTACAACTTAGGAACTTCTATTATTGCTCTTTTAGAGATGAGGGAACTGGGTCCAGAGAGGAGATGCAGCTTGTCAATAACAAGGTGGGGTTTGCGACTAAATATGACTGGCAGTGAGATCCCTAATCTTAACTTCTCCATCAGCCCAAATGTAAAGGCCCCATCCTCCTCATTACACTGAGTATCTGGATGGAGTGTAGTTAAGCAACTCGCTCTTACATGCCAAGTTTGCTAGGTTGGCATAGGTCCTAGGTTATCAGTGGCTCAAACTTGCCTTGGGTAATCAGGCCAGTGGGGTCAGGGATGCTGGGAGAGAGGGATACTGGAAGAAAATGTTAGGTCAGAAGGTCCAAAAGGACGACCTGAGGTCTGAGTAGCCTACATTTTGGAGAAAGATTTTTTCACTGGGTTATGAACCAATTCAGTGGTCCTGGGAATCCTTTTAACAAAGTGAAGGAGAGAGTGAGGACAATTGGGCTGTAGAAAGTGACACCAGCAGTCGTGAGGTGAAGGCCTGGACTCAGTATCCCCTGCTCTGGATTCCAGGGCTGGCTGGATTCTGGTGATCATTGATTTCTTTAGTTTTTACTCCAATTACTATTGAGGGACTAGAGAAGAATTTTGAGTTGTTGTTATAATATTTCACAGGAAAAGTATTATCTCATAGAAAGTATGACATTCAATTGTGCTCTATGTATCAGAGAATGAGTTGAAAACTAGGCTTTCCCTACCTTCAGCTGGGCATGTTCCATTATTTAAAAACTTTGTTCCTGGATAAAGACATTCCACGCTTTTCAGGTGACAGTATGTTGGGTAGCTTCTCCCATTGGTTGCACATACCACAGGGCCATCCTTTGGGCACTGATACGGGAGTTTACAAACACATGTCCCCTCTATGCATTTTTGCCACGGGTGGCAGAAGACTTTATTGCAGGAAAGGTGTGTGTATTCTTTCGCTAAGCACGTTTTCTCCACCAGATCCTCTTGAGGTGTGTCTGATGTTACAGTGAGCTGTACAATGCAAAATAAATATTAACTTAACAACAAGCTGAAGTCTTCTATGTGAAGATGAGTAAACGAGAGAAAAGAGCAAAGCAGACCCACCTCACAATACAGATGTGTTTGGGGTAGTCTGGTGGCTTTAAGAACCAGACAAACTTGGCATCTAGTTCCAGTTTGGGCACTTAGAGTTATATGACCTGGAACAAGGGATTCTGTGGAAATGTGAATTTCCTGTTTGCAAGATGGGAATACTATCTCTCCTATTCTGCTAAGTTATCATAAAGATTAGAAATAATACATGTGTAATGGTTGGCGGTTACCAGACTTGAAATTAGTGGAATTTATTATTATCCTAAGGCCAACACAGATTTTGGCCTTTGAAAAAAATAAGTGAATCTCAGCAGTCATGTTAAGGAGTAAACGCACTTGGTGTTGAATATAGTGTCATGGAATGAAGTGATGTGTGAAATTTATTAATTGTGCACTCCATATATTAAACTCCTACTGCATGCAAAATCCTGTGAAGATGAGTATGACATGATCTCTCTCTTTCAAGGGCTTGATATGCAGGCAGTAAGGTAGAAACACCTGACAGCAGGAATGAAAGGCAGGCTATACTAAATAACACAACACTGGCACACACACAACTCAGTACTCTTGGAGAACCAGGGTGGGAGCGATCGTCTCTCTAGGGAGATTTAATAAGACATCCCAGAGGTAATAGCATTGGAAAAAAACCAGGAAGGACAGGTGTGGCTGCCAGAGGGCTGTTGCTAGCAGCACACTGAGCAGGGATGGTGCAGGACATATTTAGGGCACTGTGAGCAGCCTCTACACTCACACATACGGCACTGAGTGTGCTCTAGACGGGGTGGGTGCTGCTCAGGAGACTGGGGAAGAAGAGGCAGCAAGAGTGTTGTATGAGAATGGTCTGGAAAGACATGAGCAAGACAATTTAATGTGTATAGGGGTAAAGGGTGGGTCCTAGGTTTTGAGGTTGAGTAAATGGAATAATGTATAGTGACATTAGGTGGAGTGTTGTGAATTTGGTTAGGGACCTTTCGAGTCTGGGGGATTTTATAGAGGATATGTGTGTCTGACGTTTAGAAGGCAGATTATTAGCTCATGTATCATTTAACAGAATAAGTGAACACTGCTTTGTGTTAGGGACTGTTCTAAGGCTAGGGGCAAAGGGATGAAAGGCTGCCCTGTGGGATACACCGGCCCAAAAAGAGACAAGCCAGCATGACTGACAATTTCCCTGATTGACCTGGGCCAGGGATGCCCTTAGGACAGAGTTCTAGGCCCCTGAGCCAGAGTAGAAGACTTAGGACCACTTCTAAGAGAAGCTTATGTCTGGGCTGAGTTCTGAGGGTGTGTGGGAGCCAGCTGTGGAGATAGTAGTGGATAGGCACTCCAGGCTGCACTGTGGGCTGGACTCCAATAGTGAGTTGGAGGTTGGAGAATAGAGTGAAAAGTTGGCTGGGGATAAGGGAGCAGGTCCTGAGGGAGCCTTTGAGAGACTGTAAGTGGAAAAGCACTTCCTGGAGATCAGATCAGATGGGGAAGAGGCCAATTAGACCTGCAGGAATCCAGAGGAAATGTGACAGGGGTGAGGACTGGGACAACTGGGCCCAAGGTCAGTTTGTGGAAAGCCAGGGTCTGTCCCTGTCTCCAGCCATGCTAGGTAGGATGGGCATCTTGTCCCCCAGTCTCCCTGCCCCAGCCATGACAGCTTTATCCTTCCTGAGTGCCTTGCAGCTGCAGTAGCAGCCAGCTGGGGCCCAAATGAATAGCCTTTAAATGCTCTTATGAAGACAAAGATAAGCTAATTAAAACTTTGCAAAAAATGTGCAAATGTTGTAAAAGCCATTCTCTCCAATATGCTTTTTAGTTTACTTTAAAAATTGCCATATAAACAAGAAAATTTCACAAATTGGTCGTTCTGTGAACTGGCTTATGACATAGTGATCTAGAATTAAATCTACTAGTTACACACTTTTCATGGTTCCACATACTTCTTTTGCGCATGTAATCAAAGTTTGAATTTTTTTTTTTTTTCTTTTTTGAGACAGAGTCTCAAGCTGTTACCCTGGGTAGAGTGCTGTGGCATCACAGCTCACAGCAACCTCAAACTCTTGGGCTTAAGCAATTCTCTTGCCTCAGCCTCCCAAGTAGCTGGGATGACAGGACCCACCACAATGCCTGGGTATTTTTTGGTTGTCATTGTCATTGTTGTTTGGCAGGCCCAGGCTGGATTCGAACCTGCCAGCTCTGGTGTATGTGGCTGGCAGTCTAGCCACTGAGCTATAGGCACCAAGCCCAGATTGGAATTTTTGTCCTTATTTCTCTCCTGTATCTTCTGCTGACCAGCTTGGAAGTGCCCTGATGGCAGAGACCTTTTATGTATCATCACCTTTATGCTGAAAGAGCAATAGCAACTTGATTCTTCCCCTTCCCCCCCCATCTTTTCCCCTTTAAATCCTTCTGAGGTCTCTTTTCTCCTTGATCTTTGGGTAAGAACTTGGGCAAGTGCCATAACTTTTTAAGTCACTCTTAGATTAAAAAAAAAAAAAAAAAAATTAAAAGACTTTTATTCCTAAGAACAGTTAATACACAGCAATGACAATGTCTCGTCCCATGTTAACTGTTGAAACGCTGACCTTCACGTCAGGTGAAAGCCTCCCCTGCTCAGACTTGCTTCAGGTCTGGTGGGCCCTTTGTGACCTCTCCTCCATCCCACAGCTTGCAAGGCCAGGAGAGGAAGAGAGGGACAGGCAACTGGTCTCGCCTGACTCTTAGGGCTGCAACCTAGACTTGGTGGGGTAGGGTGGGGATTAAAGCTGACTCTCACATGTGGGGTACTAGGAAGTTCTCTAGAGATTATAGAATGGGCGATATCAAAGCTTTGAGAGAGAGCAAAATGGTTGAAACAAGGAGATAGGAAAAGTAATCACAGCACAGGAGAGAAATTGTGTTAGAAATTAAGCAATTCCCTACCCCTACAATTTCCTATTACTAGAATCAACTTTATGATATTACCATTTTAAATTTCAGATGGATGGTAATGGCTAACACCAACACAGTGGCTGTTGACAATGGCAACACTAATCAAAGGAGAGATAGAAAGTCACTGTTGGCCAATAGTAAGAAGAGAGATTTATGTATACCCTGTATAAAACATAAATGACAGTAGTTCTAGCTATTTTACGTCTAGTTTAGATATAAAGGGGCACAGAGAAATGGGGTGATAGTTAGGGTTGGCCATGGGATTAAAGGAGGATTGTGTCTCAAGCTCATATACAAGACCTTGATTAAGGAATGTTATATGAGTTTTAGGTGAAGTAATCCTCACAAATTGACACATATCCTGAAGAGATTCTTGTCAAGAAATGAATTCTGTATTAAAAATAATGCTGAAATGCAACACCAATGAATAAGAAAATTCCAGAGCCTACATTTTTAGCAATCATTAGCCACATTATGGAATAAAAAACAATACAAAGTTAATCAATATGCTAAGAACTCGGTTCTTCTCTTCAACCAGCAGTACTAAAAAGACTATTTGAAATGACTTATATCTAATATCATTAATGATGAATCTCTCCCTATGTATTTATTGTGTGTGTTGCTCTTTGTGAGTTATCTTTTCCAGATAATATATAATATTATAATATAATAATATTGAAATCAGATGAAAAGTTTGAAAATAAGAAAGTGTGATTAATGGCATTATTCCATAAAATATTAACGGTCAAAATTATTATTAAAAGATTTGTGTGTATAAAATTCTGTCTATTTTTAAGGTGCACTTATTTGTACAATAGCACATTTATTATTTATAAATAAATATATTCACATATACTTGGAGCACATACTCTAAAATTTTTATCAATTATTATTACTTCAGACTAGTCATTTACAAAACATGGTCCCATCTCCTTTAGTCAGTGCTATGTCTTTGTGTATATTGGCTTTTAAACAAAAATTCTTTCCTTGGTATTTGCAATGATACAGCAATAATTTTTATGTGACCTTTATCTTTTTTCTCTAGGTGGGAGTCCAGTGAAACTATTTTATTTTTATTTATTTATTTATTTTTGAGACAGAGTCTCACTATGTCACACTCGGTAGAGTGCCGTGGTGTCACAGCTCACAGCAACCTCAAACTCTAAGGCTTAAGCCATTCTCTTGCCTCAGCCTCCCAAGTATCTGGGACTACAGGTGCCTGCCATAATGCAAGGTTATTTTTTTGTTGTAGTTGTCATTGTTGTTTGGCGGGCCGAGGCTGGATTTGAACCTGCCAGTTCCAGCGTATGTGGCTGGCACCCTAGCCGCTGTGCTACAGGCATCAAGCCAAAACCATTTTAGATATATTTTCATTAGAAAACAAGGAACAAAACAATTCCTTATTCCAGGCCTTCTCAATCCAGTTTATAGACATACAACTTTACCTTAGTGTTCTTTGTTATCGTGTCTTTTCTGGGCTTTTCCTGTTTAACCTATAAACAAAGGACAAAAGATGATCAATTATGATCAATGTAGAGAAAATCTCTACGCCCGTCCCCTTCTGCTGGGCATCATTAGAAAGTTCCCCTTCTATTGCTAGCTAACTGGGTGATCTTTGGGAAATGACATTATTTTTTTATCCTATTTTCATTTGTATAAAATGTAGAAAATACAAATAACCCATTTCCACATAGCTATGGTGAGGATCAAATGAAAAATACATGGGAAAGCACAAGTAAACATCTAAGATCCAATGTAAATGCTAATACGATGATTGGGGTGGAGTGCAGATAGCCATGATTTTTCTTTTCTTTTTTTTTTCCGATTTATTTATTTTTTTATTGTTAAATCATAGCTCTGTACATTAGTGAAATCGCCAGTACCCATTCTAAGATGCACCATAGATGTGGCCCCACCCATTACCCTTCCTCCACCAAAACCTCCCCCCTCCATTCCCCTTCCTTGGTCCTTTCCCCATAGTCTTGTGCTATAGTTGGGTTATAGCCTTCATGTGAAAGCTGTAATTTAGCTTCATAGTAGGGCTGAGTACATTGGACACTTTTTCTTCCATTCCTGAGATACTTTGTTAAGAAGAATATGTTCCAGCTCCATCCATGTAAACATGAAAGAGGTAAAGTCTCCATCTTTCTTTAAGGCAGCATAGTATTCCATGGTGTACATGTACCACAATTTGCTAGTCCATTCGTGGGTTGATGGGCACTTGGGCTTCTTCCATGACTTAGCAATTATGAATTGGGCTGCAATAAACATTCTGGTACAGATGTCTTTGTTATGTTGTGCCTTTTGGTCTTCTGGATATAAACCTAGTAATGGAATTATAGGATTGAATGGCAGGTCTATTTTTAGGTCTCTAAGTATTCTCCAAACATCCTTCCAGAAGGGACGTATTAGTGGGCATTCCCACCAGCAGTGTAGAAGTGTGCCCTTTCCTCGACATCCACGCCAACATCTCTGGTTTTGGGAT
>CAUYPK010049218.1:0-13093 GCA_963574355.1 Loris lydekkerianus | reverse complement strand
CTAATTATGATATGCCTGGGGGATGACTTATTGGGGTTGAATCATGCTGGGGTTGTGAAGCTGTCTGCTATCTGCATTTCAGAATCACTAGATATGCCTGGAAAATTTTCTTTCATAATTTCATGCAGAAGGGCCTCTGTGCCCATTGAGGCTACTTCATCATTTTCCGAAATCCTGATTATTCGTATGTTGGTCTTCCTTGAATTATCCCAGAGCTCTCTGAGAGAATGAAATGTTTTTTCTCTCCATTTCTCTTCCTCTTTGTGAGCTTGGGAGCGTTCAAAGGCTTTATCTTCAATGTCAGAAATCCTTTCTTCTGCTTGCTCCATTCTGTTGCTGAGGGATTCTACTGTATTTTTCATATCTTTGAGGGCTGCAAAATTCTTGCTTCAGTGTGTCTAAGTCTTTGGTGGTTTTGTCTTTAAATTTGTTGAATTCTTGAGACAACTTTTGAATTTCTCCTCAAATTCCTAATTCCATTTTATTAATCTTGTCTGCAATCCAAATTCTGAATTCAATTTCTGACATTTCAGCCAGTTGTTTATGAATGTGATCTTCAATTACATCTGCCGTATCTTTTCTTGGGGGGGTTGATCTATTCTAGTTATTCATGTTACCAGAGTTTTTTGCTGATTCCACCCCATGGTTATTTTACTTCCCTTGATTTTTCCCCTGGGGCTTTATCGAGGGCCTGTACAGTGTTGTGGCCTGAGAAACTGGGGCCCTGTCCGGTGTGGTGGGGCTCAGTGGTTCTGTCTTGTTTTCAGCTGGTTTCTGTTTGACCCTAGTGTAACATTTACTCTGGGTTGAAGTGTCTGCTGCAGGGAAAAATCAGTGGTTAAGTCACCTCGCCTGCCCACCTCTGGCACCAATTAGAAAAGGAAAATCAAACCTTCCTACAACTGCACACCCAGGGCACTGCCTGAAAAGACCTCAGTCTATTGGTTCAGTTCAGAAAGTCCAAATCAATTGTCTCAATCGGCACCTGTCTCGGGTGGGAGAGTTCAAGCAGTCTCTGGGAACTGGATCTGAGGGGGCTGGTGACTACTCTGATATGGCTTACTCCAGTGCTGCGTGGAGTCAGGAGAAGCCACCTCGCAAATAGATCAGTCTGGGAAGTTTGATGTCTCCTTCCCCTCTTTGCCACTCCATTGGACCCAGTCACTCGTATCTCTGCAGATGGCTGACCCAGTTGCCTGTAGTGAACAGATACTCCTGGGATTTGCACCTGCCTGAATTGCAAGGAAATCTGCTAGGCCTCTCTGCAGTCTGCTGCTATCTAGCAGGAGGAGGTAAGGCCTGACATCCTTGGGTGCTTGACGAAGGTGGGGGGGGGTGTTCACTCAGACTTAGCCCCGCCCCTGATTGATGTTGCTAACAGAACAGAACAGAACAGGACAACTTTGCGGAATTCTGTGTCTGTTTCTGCTAAAATCGCCTGTAGAAGACAGGCTGTTCTGAGTTCAAATGTCTTTGCTGCTGGAGGTTTGTATTAATTACCTCTCTGAGTAGGCCCTGACCTGGAAGCTTTCTGGGTTTGTGAGCAGTGTCAGGCAAATCCTTTACTCATGGGTTGCCTCCTCTGGTTGCCCAGGGAGACAGGGGGTGTGGCTTCAGAATATCTAGAAGTGAGCATTTTTGCTGTTAAAAAAAAAAAAATACAACTATTGATCAGCCTCCAGGAACTGCCGCTCTGGTGTGGGCACCTGACTGATCCTTCACTGATGAGCCGCAGTTTATACTCTGTCCACACCCCTCCAGAGATCCGGACTCCTCGGGGACAGGCCTCCAGATCTAAGTGTGGGGGTGAAGAAGAGTGCTCCAAGCCCAGAGCTGCAGCTCACACAGTTTTGTGCCTGGCTGTACCACTGCCAGAAGACAGCTGCTGCTCCACGTTTCTGGGAACCGCCACTCTGGAGCGGTTCCCTGCTAGTCGACCATCGTCTCCTCACTTCAGCGCCCCAGAGACAGTGTAGTTCAGGCACTGAGCACCCCACAAGTGGTCACCCAACAATCTGGACTTCTTTGGGGCAGGCCCCCAGATCCCCGAGTGGGAGTGGGAGGGAGTCCTGGGAGCTCAGCACTGGAAATGCTCACTCAGTTCTATGCCTGGCCGTATTGCTGCCCAAGGAGGGCTGCTACACTGCGCTGCAGGGAAGTGCTGCCGAGACATGGCTCCCCCTCAGCCAGGTGCCCTCTCCTCGCTCGCATGCCTCAGTGCCAGCACTGTCCATTTGCAGCTCAGGGACTGTCCACTCCCCTGGAGGAATCACCCAAGAATCTGAACTCCTGGGGGACAGGCCCCCAGACCCCTGAGTGAGATTGGGTAGGGAGCTCTGGGAGCTCAGCGCTTCAAACAGGGAAGCTACAGTTTCACTGTTTTATGCCTGGCCGTATTGCTGCTCAAAGAGGGCTGGTGCACCCTGCCGTAGGGAAGTGTCGCAGGGAAGTGCTGCTGTGGTGTGACTCCCCCTCAGCCACGTGCTCCTCACTCCCATGCCTCAGAGTCAGCGCTGGTCAGTTGCAACTCGGGCTCTGTCCACACCCCTCCCCTTGATAAATCACCCAAGAATCCGAACTCCTGGGGGACAGACCTCCATACCTTCGTGTGAGTGGAGGGGAGTGCTGGATTGCTGGGAAAGATATCTAAAGTTTATACAGTTTTATGCCTGGCAGGGGAGCACCAAGGCACCCTAGTAGGGGAGGTAGGTCCAGTTTTTAGAAGGTCACTCCCGTGAAGTGAAGTGGGAGGGCCTTTAATTTCTGCCCTTTTGTTTGTGGGGTTCTTAAGCTGGTCTCGTGAGGGAGGGGGGACTTCTGTCCACTTGGTGATGGATTTTTTACCTCTTGTTTGTGTCCTTTTGGGCTCAGCTCGCCTCAGTGGTGTTGATGTGTGTTCTTCAACCTTCTCTCTTGGTACAGTTCGAATCCTCCAGGTTACTTACTAAATTTTTGTCCCTAAACTGTCCTTCTGGACGGGAGCCTCTGTGAAAATCTGGCTTCAGAGTCCGCCATCTTGTCTCCTCCCCCTCATAGCCTCCATTCTTAAGTGCAAGTGGAATGTCAGTCAGATGTTTGTAACTTGGGGGCTTACTCTAATATCCTCAGTAAGTGCCAGTTGCATGTAAGCTGGATGTTTGTAACTTCGGAACTGCCTATAGTTGAATTCTAAGCACAGATTGTAGTCATTTTAAGAAAACAAACTCATGCCACTTTACAGCTAATAAAATAATTGGCTCAGACTTTACTTTTAATTTGTAAATGTTTCTTCCATACTGACCATTTTTGGTTACAATGTCTACAAGAGAAAGAAGGAAAGGTTGATTTTTCTGTTAAAAACAGAAAACTGATTTTAAGCATCCAATTCTTATTTGTGTCAAGATCTTCAGGAGAAACTAAGTACATAAAATTTAGGATAATTTAGGAGAGTTTAATAAAAGGATTATTTATAAAATTACATGATATTAAAGGTAATTCATAAAAGTTTACAGCACCTTGTGTGTAGATTTTAAAGATTCCTCCACCTAAAAAGAGTGCCCAAGGAGAGCTTCTGGGCAGAAACAGAGAGGGAGAGAGAGAGAGAAAATGAGCACCAAGACCATCTAAAGACAACTGGGATTCATGGTCAATCTATTTACAAAGCTAATTAAAATATCTAGAGCTTTTTAAAAATTACAAAGGAACAGTTTCCATCCCTAGGAATTCTGATTCATAGGATAAGGCAACTGTAACTTTTAAAAGCTAAAATATATGATTCTGAGATGTGGACAATCTTCATGGACTGCTTAGAGTTTTAGCTTGTGTGGTTAGCATAAAAAACTGATGTTACTGTGCTTTCATTTAGTAGAAGTGGTTAGCATAAAAAACTGATGTTACTGTGCTTTCATTTAGACTTTTGATAACATTTCTGTTTCCAATCTTTTGTGCCACTCACTTGAATTTTTGTGTCGAAGCACATATTATACTGCTTTGTAGTTTTTAATTTATTCACTTTGTCTTTCCTCTATTTGGCAACAAATTCTTCACTATCAGTGACAATCTTTTCACCTCTTTAACCAGGTTGTACTTTTGATCTTTATGGGGCTTACTCAGTATATTGTGAATAGATGTATAGGTGGATTTTATGAAGACATAAAACATTACAAATAAAGGACACATGTATCAACATAAAGTAAATTAATGTTATTTTACTTATTTTAGCAATTCACAATATTAGTACATATTCTGTTTTTCAAAGGCTTCTACTAACAATTTTTACTGAGATTTCATGCTAGAAAGAAATGAGAAGGGAGTTTTGAAACATTTTCAATATAAACAAAAATGCTGTTTTTTCCTAAAATTAAAAAGTTATTTATTTATTTAGAAAATATTTTGCTAGGGGACATTAAAAATTACTGAAAACTATTTCTTACCTATGAAACAAAGAAGTTTATTTTCTGATATCCTTATACTTATTTGGTCTGATACAATTATCATTTAAGCCTATTTGGCTGGTATCATATCTTCCCCTGAATTCTGATGGAAGTTAAGGATATCACCGGTAGTCACTTTATGAGAAATGATGCTAGAAATATTACTATCTTTGCTCTGGGAATCAGGATAAAATACTAAAATCACTTTCTGTGAAACTTTAACCCAATTATTTTCCCTGAAATTCAACTTTCAAAAAGTGGTCACTATTTTTGCCATTGCAGAAAGTGATTATGATGCGAAGAGGTCACTGTCACTGAACTTACAGAGTGCTTATGATGAGAAATATCCAGGATTCGATGCTAAAGGAGAATTCGCATCTCCTAACATGTACAATCTGGCTAACAAAAACAAGACATGTGTACACATGTAGGATGTAAAGAAATAAGGCCATTTGTAAGTTAGACCAAATAACAAATATAACCATCATGTGGTAATAAGAACAGAAAGATTTGAAATTACATATGAATAATACAGCATGACTCAGATTGGTACTTTACATAAGAATAAGTGAATGACACAGAAACAAAGAAAGTGGCATAGTATGATCCCCGACTTTTTACCACAATGCTTTTGTACCCTGTGAGCAGGAAGGATGTCTGTTTGGTATTTTTTTTTTTTTTTTTTTTTTTTTTTTGAGACAGAACCTCACTCTGTCACCCTGGATATAGTGCCTGGTGTCATAGCTCACAGCAACCTCAAACTCTTGGGCTCAGGTAATTCTCTTGCCTCAGCCTCCCAAGTAGCTAAGATTAGAGGCATCTGCTGTATTGCCCAAATATTTTTCAGAGACAGGGATCTTAATTCTTGCCCAGGCTGGTCTGGAACTCCTGCTCAGGCAATCCACCCTCCTCGGCCTCCCAAAGTGCTAGGATTACAGGTGTGAGCCATCACACCCAGACTGTATTCCTTTTATTCCATACTGCTTCTCTGAATCACCACCACTTCCTCCAGAACCATGTTTTAATCACCACATAAAAATAGGATGCTACATAATCTGTTTTGCTACTGAATGTATTTCCACCTGAGCTCCAGTGTGGCTTTTGAAGTCAGCTCCTGGACTTCTTCAAACTGAGAATGTGCACAAGTGAATTAAAACACCTGCCCACAGCTGTATCCCTTTCTGCATTTGCTGTGTCACTGCACAGCATCAACATTTCCCCTAAGTCATTTATACATCAGAAGCCTGGGAGAGCAAAACAAAAGTGTTCACTCTGGTTTCATGAATATATTTATAAATATAGCTAATATATTTGAGAAAGTTTGCAATAATAGAATAAAGATACTAATATTGATATGTACAGTTGGAAGAGCTAGTAAATGTGAGACAACAAACCTTCAGGTATCAGGAAGAATACAACATTGGCCCCAAATCTTAAGAGATTATTTGCAAGTAAACATTTCTGTTAACCTCCAGGGAAGATGAGTTAAAAGAAGTGAAAAAAAGAACAACTTGATAAGATTAAAGAAAAAATAAAAGATGAAGAATAAAATAGAAAAAGAGGTTTCTCACAAAAGAGTCAAAATACTATGTATGGGAAAGGAAGCTGGAAAAGAGTTCTGACTATTCAGATAGATTATTTGTGGCACATAATAGTACTATCTATGATCAATTCAATGCTAACTGTTCTTTGTTATACATAATTAATTGGATAAATGTAATTTATCAATCACCATTTTAATTAGAATAGCCCTTGGTTTTTAGCTTAGAAACCATGTTAAAAACCTTCACTATAGATTTCTTCACTATAGATGGCTTCCAGCTTAGAAACCATGTTAGAAACCTTCACTATAGATTTCTTTACTACCCCAAATGCCTTTCCTATGGAATGTTCCATACATTCACATTTCCCTTCTGCAGCCCCCTCTGTCTCAAACAATAAGATACAGAAATTCAAGAGCTATATCTGTTCTCCTTCATGATTTTTTTCTCTGACACATGGTAATATTCAAATATTTATTGAATGAATGCCTGTGATTAGTTTAATCCTTCCTACCTCTTAAATTGATTTCCCCTTGTATCATTAAGCAACCTAAAGGTCAAATTGAAAATCTTCTGGATTGTAATTCTTTTACTAAACAGTTAATATTTCTGTAGGTCATGCATTCAACCTACATGCACACTTAATATGTTATCTCAAAAGTGTTCATGCATTGGGGAACTGATTTGATCCACTCTAACTAACGAGAAAATAGGAAACTACAGTAGTTTTAAAAAGATTCTGGGGACCATACTTCCAATACCTTCTTTAGTCACCAGCATATCTTTATGCCAGAATTTTTTAACACTAATTGTCTAGTTTACTAGCTAATAATTTCTCATAATTTATAATCCCCATGGAAAAAAAGAAATTATTATCCCCCCCCCTTTTTGGTATAGGTTTAAACATATATTGCTATTTTTCTATCTTTCTAGCTCTTAACTAACATATGTCCAGAAAAATTGTTTTATGTATTTTTAAATGTTTTTAAAAAGAGGTTCCTGTTACATCTCTGATTTTTCTAATTTTTTACTTAAAGAGTGGACATCAGAATATAGTGTATGTCACACTTATAGCACAAAACTTAACCTTAACGAATACTGATATTTGAAAAATCCAAGTTTCGTAGGAAAAACACTTCAAGGAGATACACTTTTAGGGATATCTCTTTATAATGCAATGAGACTGAAATTTCACCATTAGGACACCATTAAAATAAAGACAGAAATTGTTACATACTACAGTTGAAAAGTTATTTCTTAGATAAAAATTCATAGAGTTTAAAATTCCATTGGAGGAATTTATTCCACATATACAATACTTTAAAGAGTTAGAAAATTTACTGTATCACTATGAAATTTGTTTATAAACTTCTACTTTGTCCATTTCTTGCTTATAGAAATACATTGTAAGTAATTAAAATAATTTTTAGTAGTAAAACATTATTAGAAATTTACTTATCCTAAACATGTTATTATAATACCTTTATTTTAAAATGCCTTTTTCTTTTCTTTCATTTTTTTCAGTTAAACAACCAAGGATTTTCACATTTTGAGCAAATGACAATATGACCTTTTATCTGAACAAGCATCCAACTACTGAAGTGGAAAGGATATACTGTTAAAATTTTTACTCCCAGCTGATTTAACCTTTCTGCTTTGAAATTATCATTTGTCAACACTTCATTTTACTACTAAACCTCTATACCTTTTCCATTTTTAATTTTGTAGTAATGATGGTGCAAGTGGTGAAACTTATGATAAACTAATTTTAAAGCAGTAAGTAAACTGATTTTTTATTTTATACCAGACCTCATAATAAAGAAAATGTCATGAGTTTTTTACTTAATCCATCCAAATCAATAACTTCCTGAATTAGAAGTTACTCTGAAGAATAAAAACCTGAATTTCATATTAATAAACCAAATTCCATTTTATTCTTTGATGCAGAGTTTTTTGTTATTAACTTGATTCTACTTAAAAGTTGCAATATTATTTATAACAATTTTAATATTAATAACCTAAACCACAACATTTTTTATTAAAGAAGTTCATTTTCATAATGTTGACACCACATGCTAAATGAGGATAATAAATTTAAGATAAATTATAGTTTAAAACCTATTAATATTTAATTTCTTGAAATAGCATCTCCTATATTTGAAGTAAGTTGTACTATTTTCTCAACTTAAAATTATTTCTAGTAGTTGCTTAATGAAAATCCAAAAAACATTGTTAAAAGAAAAAATGTACACAGAATGAACACATACAAAAACGTTAAATATGTAATGGTGCATATTTTATGGAAAATAGCTTTTTATATAAGGAATACTAAAAGAGTTTAAATAAAGTGAAAGATTTTGTTCTTAATAACATTTACCATGTACAATTATTTTAAGACTATAACTTATAAAAGTAATTTAAAAAATCTATCTCCAAAGATGCCACAAATGAAAGTAATAAAAAATTAATTTGTATTTGATTATTGAATATTGCTAATTGAAGAGATTCACTCTCATTTTTTACTTAGCTTTTGGTAAAAGCATCTTAAAGAGGAGGAGGAGGAGAATGATTAGTTTTTAAACCCAGAATATACCTTATACCAGGTTCAAATGGGAATTAGTATCATTAACTAAAACTACTGTAGTTTCCTATTTTCTCATTAGAGTGGATCAAATCGGTTCCCAAATGCATGAACACTTTTGAGATAACATTATTAGGTGTGCATGTAGGTTGAATGCATGACCTATAGAAGTATTAACTGTTTAGTACTGTCAAGATTACTTGCTGAATGTAAAACTTCTTCTGAGATAATATTTTATTTCTAAGTATATAATCCAATTAGAGTATTCTTAAGAATTTTAGACCACACCATATAAAATTGAGAATTTAATTTTTAAAATATACCTAAGTAAGTTTCAAAAAGCAAGAGTAGCAGAATAAATCAAACTGTTAGCATGTGTATTATTTTATAGAAACTTGAGTAGCTTCTTCCTTTCCCTCTTCCAGATATCCACAAGAATGTAAAACTATTTGAAACTTATTTATAGATTCCTATTTTTTTGCCCTTTTAGAGTACTAAACCTAAAGCTCAACAAGGTCAAGGATTTTGATCTCATGGCTTCCACAAAGAGTTTTGCAGCACAGTCTCAAAGGCAATTCCATAAAATAAATCCTGTGAGGGAGTAAGCCAGAAGGTAATCCACAGAGAACAGACTTCCTATGAAAATCATACTTCCCGAGCTATGAGAATGAAGGGAAAATGTTGGGAAAGTAAGAAATGGGTAAGTCAAAAATATTTTTTTTACTCTTTCTAACTCTAAATAGTGGCCAGATTTATTTCCCTCAAACATCTGAGCTTAACTACTTTTATTTATTTATTTATTTATTATTTGTTGTTGTTGTTGTTTTTGAAGTTTTTGGCCGGTGCTGGATTTGAACCTGCCAGCTCCCACATATGGGGCTGGTGCCCTACTCCTTTGAGCCACAGATGCTGCCTTATTTATTTATTTATTTATTTATTTATTTATTTATTTATTTTTGAGGTTTAAATGCACACTAGGGAAGGCCCCTCTTTACTTGTATTCATAGCTATGATCTTGTCTAAATCATATTTCCAACCTTAATTTCCCCAGTCCTTCACTATGTACTTTATACATTCAATCAAATGGACTAGGTTCCTTAAACAAGAAGATATTTTTCTTGAACTCTTAGTCCTCATAGTTCTGTTTGCCTAGAATTCTCTGTTTGCATGTCCAAGTCCTATCATTCCTCAGGCTCAATTTTAAGTCTTCCCTAATCTCCATTAGAGAATTAATAGCTCCACTCTCCTGAACTCCCTTGTGGATTTGATCTCCATCCTTCTTCTGCCAGCAGACATCTTTTTCTCCTATATTATAAAAATCCATATACTTATTTCTCTTAAAAGAGGAAATGAGAGGGAATATACCTTGTATACACAAACATGCATAGTCAAGATCAGTAAGTGGTTAAATAAAGGAATGAAAACTTTTTTTTTAAGTGATACATGAATATCTGGCTTGTGAATTAGCAGTAGATGAGATATTAACCAATCTGGGATAAACTACTATATCATTTGCATAAAAGGATAAAAATTAAAGTACCAATCATAATAATGTCTTAAAAGTGAATCTATTGAGAAATTTGCAGCTTCATTCTGAACCTCTAAATTCTCTATGTGACTCATTGTCCAAAGTATTTTAATTCAATACACTATAAAAATTACTCGCTTATTTCTTTTATTTAAAAACACACACCACAATACTATCATGTGCCAAGTCCAAAGAACTTTACCAATATTAATTTGTTCTATCCTCATGAAATACATCAAGAAACATTCAGTATCCTGATTTTACAGAGGCAGAAATAGAAAGACACAAAGTTCAGGAAATTAGCCCAAGGTCACAGTTAGGATAGAAATTATCTATGCTATTATTTCCATAATGAAGTTTGCTTTAGGTAATTCTTATTTCTTTATTTAGAATGTTGACTATTTTTCTATTCTGTATGTCCTAATTTGTGGTGATTTGTAAGACTGAGAAACCTAAAAATCTTACTGTTTTACTTCTTACTTAAAAAAGCCTAAATCAGGAGAGAGAGATTAAAGATGGCGGCCGAGTAACAGTTTCCCTGCAACTGGGCATGGCGAGTCTAGGGAGACAAGACTTCAGGCAGCTCTGGCCGGTGGGATCTGCCTATAATCATCCCTTTGAGGATACAGGGAGCCAGCAAGAAACTTCTAGACCCGAGGAGGATGACAAAAACAATGGAAAACTGGGAAGTGGTTGTGTGTGCTCGATCGGCCTAATCACACTGGCAACCATAAGTACAAGAAGCAATGAGACTGCAAACTGGAAGGGCCTTACCTGTGAACTGTTTTGGTGTTCTTGGACTTGGCACTCAGTTGAACTACCTTGGGGAGAGCTTGAGCAGGAGTGTGGAGAACATTGGGCACTGTCTGGGGCCCAGTCTGAGCCACTGAGCTGGGCGCCGGAAGACATTGTGAAAGAACTGCCCCGGCAAGCTCTGCTCTCAGGGTCCCAGAGCAAGGATGGGACAGAACAAAGTAACATAGTGACTGAGCAGCCTAAAGGCAGGGAGTGAGCTGCCTTACAGCCTTAATCCTTAGGGGCAGAGTGAGATGGTTTTGGCACACTGGAGCCTTGAGCTGATGCCCTGGGTAAAGTGCCATTATATCACAGCTCATAGCAACCTCAAATTCCTGGGCTTGGCGCTGCCCAGACCTCCATGAGAGCTGTGCAGCGACCCCCGACTGGTGACCTGCGCGCACCAGGCCTCCGCATTCCCTGACCAGAAACTGCGGGAGCCACGCAACCCTGTGTCCTCCCTCCTGTGTTCTCCCATCCTCCACACTAGCCCATTCATCTGGCCAGGGACTCTGGTAGCTGTGTGCACTCTGGAGCACTCCCTGCCTCTGTGCAGAGCCCTTCTCCTGGCCAGAGACTGATGGAGCCTTGGGTTCTCTGTTCCAAAGTCACTGGGCACCTGGCACTTCCACAACCGTGCACACCACCCCAAGCCCTGTTGCTGGATCTGGGTGTGTCACACACAAGAGCTGCTTCCACAACAAGAACTCCCTAGCTAGAGCAGCCCCAGAGGAACTACACAGGGTCACTCCCTACAAAAATCCAGCAACTATAGAGTGATCCTACTGGGGTCTAACCTTGGAGAGGATGACCAGAGGCAACGGTGAAAAACAATCATGAGGCAAAATCAACTCTGAGGATGACCAGAGGCAACGGTGAAAAACAATCATGAGGCAAAATCAACAGAAAAACTCTGGCAATATGAATAATCAGAGTAGATCAATTCCCCCAAGGATCAATGGGGCAGAAACAGCACAAGACCCCATGCACAAACAAATAGCTGAGATGTCAGAAATTGAATTCAGGAGATGGATAGGAAACTAGATCGAATTAGAATTCCAAAAGTTATCTCAGGAATTCAACTCATTCAAAGACCAAATGACCAAAGATTTTGACACATTGAGATAAGAAGTTGCATCCCTCAAAGATCTGAGAAACACAGTAGAATCCCTCAGTAACAGAATGGAACAAGCAGAAGAAAGGATTTCTGACATTCAAGACAAAGCTTTTGAATGCTCCCAAACCCTCAAAGAAGAAGAGAAGTGGAGAGCAAAAACAGACCACTCTATCAGAGAGCTCTGGGATAATTCGAAGAAAACCAATATTCATCTTATAGGGATCCCCGATAGTGATGAAATGGCTCCACAAGGCACAGAGTCTCTTCTCCATGAGATTATGAAGGAGAAGTTTTCAGACATACCAAGAGATTTCAAAATTCAGATAGCAGACAGTTTCAGAACTCCAGCATGACTCAACCTGAATAAGACATCCCCCAGACACATTATAATCAATTTTACTAAAGTTAATATGAAGGAGAAAATCCTGAAAGCTGCCAGACTAAGGAAAACCATTACCTACAAGGGGAAGAATATTAGAATAACTGCAGATCTCTCTGCTGAAACCTTTCAAGCTAGAAGAGTATGGTCATTGACTTTTAATCTTCTAAAACAAAATAACTTTAAACCCAGGATCCTGTATCCAGCTAAACTGAGCTTCATTTATGACAGAGAAATTAAATACTTCAACAACATTCACATGTTGAAGAAATTTGCCACAACTAAACCAGCTCTCAAGGACATTCTTAGATCTATCCTCCATAAAGATCAATGTAATTCTCCATCACAAAAATAAACCCACCCAAAAAATTTTCAGTCAAATTCCAACTTCCACAGTCCAAAAGTATTAAAAATGTCCACCAGACTCTCTAAAGGCTTATCAATATTCTCAATTAATGTGAATGGTTTAAATTGTCCTCTAAGGAGGCACAGGTTGGCTGACTGGATACAAAAACTCAAGCTAGATATCTGCTGCATCCAAGAATCACATCTTACATTAAAAGACAAATGTAGACTCAAGGTGAAGGGATGGTCATCTATATTCCAGGCAAATGGAAAACAGAAAAAAGCAGGCGTTGCAATCCTGTTGGCAGATGCAATAGGTTTTAAACCAACCAAAATAATTAAGGATAAGGATGAGCACTTCATATTTGTTAAAGGTAATACTCAATATGATGAGA